>WWET01000579.1:388243-423713 GCA_011038615.1 Limnodynastes dumerilii | reverse complement strand
CACATCTAAGTGGCAGGTCGGAACAGGTTACACCCACCAGAATAAACAGTCACTCCCCTCGCCACCTCCGGCCGGACCTAAACTTCCACCTCCATAGACTTGCCCTAACTGGCCGCACTCACTTCCGACCCTATGTGTATTAGTTGCATATATTTAGGGCCCTAACTCTGTAAGCGCGCCCACTTTCCCTCATCTAAATGCCTCCCCCCACCCATTTCTATGCAAATCCTTAGGTCCGTATATTTCCGCCGCACTTAAGGTCGCATTAGTCTCCGCCCGAGTCACAAGTCCGACCTTAAGGCATTTCTGACCTTAACTTAAACGTACATGGCGTTGCACTATTACTACGCATGCGCAGCTGATGCAAAATCAATCCGACCCTAAATATACGCACAGAACTATCATTAGTTCTGGATCTCTGAATCAAGCCCATTATTATAATTATTATTATTCTCCTCAATCTTAATTGATAAATCTATTTGCTTAACCCTAAATCAAACATGTCTAATTTAGAGTTGTATGCACCCAACTAATTGCATATCTTGACAGTGCACTATCATTAGCAATGCCCTCAGTATTTACACCAGGGATCAGAACAATCAACCGGATCCATATGCCTGCAAAACAGCTGCATTTTACATGTGCACAAGTGCATAGAATTCTACAAAACCAGAATTCTATACTTGTATTTCCAATGTTGGGGGCAGGGTGGTGCAGAATGTGGCATACTAGGTGGGTGGGGTGATATATTCTAATTGTACAGTAGGGGATTTAAGGTTCTTGGACCATGTTCACACTTTGGAAAGTTTTAAGAAGGTGTGGATAAACATGTAAAGCTTCCTCTCTGCAACCTCCCCCTTTTTTAAAGAACCTATGGCACTTAAAAGTTCCCTTGGGCTTCATTAAGTTTTAACGAAAAATTGGGGTATCAGTGTCCGCGCTGAGTGTCTCTGATACCCCAATTTTTCATATTTACTTATTGATCTGTTTACCCATAACTTCTTGGTAGAATATTGGGCCGACAGGGATAGAGGTGGACCAGAGGTACACACCTTAGGTGGTATCGGTGACCGCTGCAGAGGGGGAGTGCGGCCTTTTAGAAACATTTTCTCAGCACTGTTCCCTAAGTTTTTGTTTGTATTTTCCTTTTTAAAAAGGAAAATATGAATGTTCTTTCCCCTACCCCATCTTCCCCGGCTACTAACTATACCTCCCCCTTCCACTCTTCTTAAATCAGCCCAAAAGCTGCCATGGCAAGCCGCACACCTCTTTCTACTTCCTGAAGTACGTGCGGTCTTTAAAGACCACACATACTCAATCTACATACCTTAATGGTACATAGATTGCATAAATGAGTTACTATACATGCGTAGAAGCTCATTTCTTATTTACCCGCACTTAAGAAGCCCAAGCTTCTTAAGTGCAAATAAGGTCCCTTATTCCTTATCCAGACATCCGTGTCATCCCTATTTTAAATCATGGTGGCTCGGAAATTTTAATCCAGCAATCCAGTCCAACCTGTCTGTGTTAACCTAGTCCAGCCTGTCTGTGTTAACCTAGTCCAGCCTGTCTGTGTTAACCTAGTCCAGCCTGCCTGTGCTAATCCAGTCCAGCCTGCCTTTGTTAATCCAATCCAACCTGCCTGTGCTAATCCAGTCCAGCCTGCCTGTGCTAATCCAGTCCAGACACTAATTGGTACAGAGACCAAATAATAAAAAGAATCACTGTTTGTGGTGCACACACCATTGTATAGGCACTGTATAGGCAGCACCACCCCCTACTACTGGTCTTGGTATTGTTAGAATTTCAGATTTCAGATATAAATTATGATAATGATTTGAATACCATGGGGGTAATACACAAGTCTGGATTTGTTATGATTACCCTATAGCCCCTTTTTATTACAATTTGTGATCTGTGTGATTCAATTTTTTACTGTTCTTCGGCTAATCCAGTCCAGCCTGCCTGTGCTAATCCAGTCCAGCCTGCCTGTGCTAATCCATTCCAGCCTGCCTGTGCTAATCCAGTCAAGCCTGCCTGTGCTAATCTGGTCCAGCCTTGTTTTTATGTGCAAGCATCATCTCTGACCTCCCAGCTTCCTCTACAACATCCGCTGTCTTACACACCCCTCGGAACCCGTGACTAATTCAGATTCTACCAAGACTGTGACAGTTTGTTCTGGCCCAATGAATCAGTCTGGGGCGAAACCCCCAGGGGGTTTCTTCTGAATTTAATATTTCAGAGAGGATCCAAATACAGGAAACCACCATGGGTTAAGTAGTATCCTGCTTGCAGCAAATCAGTAATCAAATGGGAACTTTTCAACAGATCATGATGGCTCATGGCCAATCAATCGCCGCAGCCGCAGTGTCAGTCTCTAGTGGATCTCGGATTTCATTGTCAACCCTAGTAAAGTTCGATGGAAATCCTGTATATTGCCAGGGATTCCTTAATCAGTGTAAATTACACTTTGAATTACAACCAGAAAATTTCCCGTCTGAGAAAGCCAAAATTGCCTATATAATCTCTTTGTTATCCGGTAAAGCCCTGGCCTGGGTCTCGCCGCTCATGGAAAAATCCAGCCCAATCCTCTGCACTCTCACAGATTTTTTAAAGACCTGGGCGTACCACCTCCGCAGCTTCTGATATACTCCGGCTTCGCCAGAAGCACTTGTCAGTAGGAGAGTATGTTATCCAGTTCCGTGCTCTTTCTTCAGAGCTTTCTTGGAATGAGGAGGCTCTCAAGTCAGTCTTTCAAGAGGGACTGTCGGAGCGAATCAAAGATGGTCTGTTATCTTGCAACACTCCCACCACAATCGATTCACTCATTTCTACTTGTATACTTATCAACATCGTTCAACAGAGAGATGATCCGAAAGAAAGAGGACGGCCAACCCAAGGCTTCCCATCTCCCCTCGCCCCAAGTCCCCAGCCACCTCGACGGAGGAACCAATGCAACTAGGAAGATCTCTTCTCTCTCTGGAATAAAGGCAGTGTAGGATTAGAGACAATCTCTGCTTTTATTGTGGCGACTCCGGGCATACCTCCCTGCAATATCCGAGGCTCCGAGGAGGTCTGTTCAGGAGTACCCATTCGCTCCTCAAATCACTGGGACTGTTTAATTCCTTTAACCCTAGTTCTGGGGAATCCACACCGAATTTCAAGCTCTTCTGGACTCTGGGGCTGAGGAGAACTTTATTACGACTCGGATGGTAAAAGAATTGGAGATTCCTGTCGAACCACTTCCAGCTCCCATGTTCTCACTGCGGTAGATGGCAGCCGTATTCCTGGTGGATCCGTATCTTATTCTGAAATCATCCAACTCTTGGTGCTCGCTGAGGCTACTTCCCCTCTCATTCTTGGACTACCTTGGCTCCAATCCCACAACCCTCATTTTGATTGGGTTTCCTCTCAGATGCTCAGTTGGGGTCCCCCCTGCTTCAGAATTGTCTTCCCAAAATTGTTCCCCAGTGTCAAGTGCAACTCGTCAAAAACCCCAGGTTCCACCTCAGTATCAGGATTTTTCTGTTGTTTTCTGTCCAGCTGACAAATTGCCGCCTCATCGACCTTGGGACTGTCCCATCGATTCGCTTCCTGGTCCTACTCCTCACGGTCAATCTTATCCTCTGTCCATCCCGGAGACCCAAGCCATGTCTACCTACATTGCTGAGAATCTAGAACGGGGCTTCATTTGACCTTCCACATCTCTTGCCGGAGCCGGCTTCTTTTTTGTAAAGAAAAAAGATTGGGTCTACGCCCCTGCATTGACTACCGGGGTCTCAATAACATCACTATCAAGAACCGGTACCCCCTACCCCTTATTTCGAGATGTTCGATTAGAGGGGCCCAAGTTTTCACAAAATTTGATCTCCGAAGGGTGTATAACTTCATCAGGATCCGTTACGGGGATGAGTGGAAGACCGCATTTAACACCTGGGATGCACACTATGAGTACCTCATGATGCCCTTTGAGCTCAGCAATGCCCCAGCTGTGCTCCAAAGCTTTGTGAATGAAATCTTCCGAGACCTGCTCAACCAATCGATCGTTGTATATCTGGACGACATTCTTTTATTCTCCTCGAATCTAGATGAGTATCACATCCAGGTCAGAGAGGTTCTATCACGTCTTCGACAACACCAGCTGTATGGGAAATTGGAGAAGTGCGTTTTGGAGACCAAAGAGGTTGCATTCCTGGGATTCATCTGGTCTGGTTCTGAACTATGCATGGACCCAGCCAAGGTTCAAGCAATCCTTGACCGGCCGCAGCCTACCACCACCAGAGGTATCCAACAGTTCATCGAGTTCGCAAACTTTTACCGACGGAACTATTCAACCATCATGTCAACCATCACCTCTTTAACCTGGAAAGGGGTTGATCCGTCCAAATGGCCACTTGACAGTTCTTCTACCTTTCTGCGCCTTAAAGAAGCTTTCTCCTCTGCACCTGTTCTTCATCAACCCGACCTCTCCTTGCCCTTTCTAGTGGAAATGGACGCCTCTTCTGAGGGTGTTGGGGCCATACTGTCCTAAAAGTTTTCTGATGGGCAAATCCACCCATGTGCTTTCTTCTCACACAAATTGCAGCTCGCAGAAAGGAACTACGCCATTGGCGAGAAGAAGCTCTTGGCCATAAAACTGGCTCTAGAAGAATAGTGTTACCTCTTGGAAGGAGCTGTCCATCCATTTACGATCCTTACTGACCACAAAAACCTGTTATAACTCCAGTCTGCTCGCTGTCTTTTCCCGGTTCAGTTTTACCCTCCAGTTTCGACTGGTACCAAAAATCTTAAGGTGGATGCTCTCTCTTGCTCCTTCCCCACTGAAGATACAGAGGAAGAATAGCTTCAACTGATATTGTATCCCATCCAGATTGCTGCCACTCAGCTTACCAAGCCTCCTCCTCCTGGTAAGACTTTAGTTCCTCAGGCTCTACGACGGAAGATCCTGTTGTGGGCTCACACTTCCAGATTTTCCGGCCATGTCGGTATCAAGAAAACCCAAGCTCTCCTCAGCGATATTATTGGTGGCCCACTCTATGCCAGGACACTGCCAACTTCATCAATGCTTGCACTCTGTGTGCCCAACATATCACTCGTAAAGCAGTTCATGGACCCCTACTACCTCTCTCTAGTCTAGACTCACTTGTCGATGGTCTTTGTGACGGACCTTTCACTCTGCGACAAGTTTAATACGATCTGGGTCATAGTGGATAGGTTCTCTAAGATGGCCCACTTTATTCCACTCCGGGGTTTACCCTCAGCTCTGGTCCTTTCCAAGCTCTTCGTCCAGCATATATTTCATCTTCACGGATGTCCTGAGGAAATAATTTCTGACTGTGGGGTTCAATTCACTGCAAAATTTTGGAGAGCTCTATGTTCCAGTCTGGAAATTTTCTTCTGCATATCATCCTCAAACCAATGGGGAGACCGAAAGGCTAAAGCAGGATCTGGAGACCTTCATTCGTCTCTATGTTGCATCCTCTCAGGATGATTGGGTGGACTTGCTGCCATGGGCGGAATTTGCTCATAACAACCACTATCACAAATCCCTAGAGACCACTCCTTTCAAGGTAGTGTTTGGACGTCATCCCAAGGTTCCACCATTCTCAGCTCTTCCTGCATACCAAGTTCCTGCCTCTGATATTACTGCCTCCATAATTAAAACAATTTCTGAATCCTGAAAGAGGGTGAGAACTTCCTTGTTGAAGGCTTCTCAGCGCTACAGGATTCAAGCTAACTGTAAAAGGCATGCAGTACCTCTGCTGCGACCTGGTTGTCGTCCAAAAATCTACGCTTCAATGAAATTTGTGCCCAGATTCATCGGCCCTTTCAAGATAACAAAGGCGATCAACCCTGTGGCTTATCAGCTTGATCTTCCTCCGTATATCTGAGTGCCTAATGTCTTCCACATTTCCTTTCTCAAGCCTCTCTCAACAAGTTTTATTTGCCTGTTAAGAGACCATCCAAGGTTGCTGGTGCTTATGAAAATGAGTATGAGGTCAAGGAAATTGTGGATGTTCATATCCGCCACGGTCATCTGGAAAGGGTTCGGTCCTGAAGAACACGCTTGGATCTGCGCGTCGGATGTTAAAGCACCTAGTCTCATCAGGAAATTTCTATCCAAATATCCTTCCAAGGCATGGCTTAGGTGTCCAGAGGCCACCCCTAAAGGAGGGGGTGATGTCACGTCTGGCGGCAGACACCGCCGTACTTAGCGGACCAGGAGCCGTCTGTCAGTGGCTTTCCCACGTCATGCCCGCTCTCCAACCCTCTAGAGGTGGCACTTGCAAAAGTGGCAGCCTCCTGTACAGTGTCCATTGCAGCATAGTGACTGGGAATTGGGCATCTGCACCACTATCCTCTGGTGCATGGATGTCGTCATCTTGCCTCCTGTCAGGTGATTCCCAGCAGCCACTCAGATACTCCTCTGCAGCACACATGATCCCTCCAGCCAATCTGTGCACTGGGCAGGCTATATAAATCCTGTGCACTGATCCCTCAGTGCCAGAACAACTTGGTTACTCAAGGTGCTTTGTTCCAACCTGCCTTGCTTTCAGACCTGCCTGCCTTGCATCCAGTTCTGTCTGTCTTGCATCCTGCTTCCTGAATTCCTTACTAGAAGCCCAGTTGCTTCTCCAATCAAGCTTGCTTCTCCAAGCCCAGCTGTCACTCTAATTAAACCTGCAGTTACCAGCATCACCTGCACTATTGCTTCCAGCATCACCTGCACTACTGCTCCCGGCATTACCTGCACTACTGCCTCCAGCATTAACTGCACTACTGCCTCCAGCATCACCTGCACTACTGTCTCCAGCATCACCTGCACTACTGCCTCCAGCATCACCTGCACTACTGCCTCCAGCATCACCTGCACTACTGCCTCCAGCATTACCGAATTAAAAATATCGAATTGCATGAAGTATAAAATCGATCTATTCGAAATGTTAGAGATTCGAAATTCAGATCTTTCGAAAACGATCGCATCGACGAAAATTCGCATTCGGAGAACTTTTTTTCGAAATTCGCATTTTCGAAATTCGCATTTTCTAAGCGGGGACCCACACCCCTTCAGCATCATCCTCCCCTACTGCCTCTAGCATAATCTGCCCTACTGCCTCCAGCGTTACCATCACTACTGCTTCCAGCATTACCTGCACCTCTATTACCAGCCTGTCTGCTCTACAGAAGTCCGCTGTCCAATCTCTGGAGCAATCCAGTCCAGCCTGCCTGTGTTGATCCAATCCAGCCTGCCTGTGCTATACCAGTCCAGCCTGCCTGTGCTATACCAGTCCAGCCTGCCTGTGCTAATCTAGTCCAGCCTTGTTCTTATGCGCAAGCATCATCTCCTGCCTCCCAGCTTCCTCTACAAAATCCGCTGTCCTACACCCCCCTCAGAACCAGTGACTAGTTCAGATTCTACCAAGACTGTGACACATATACAATTCAATAAATAACAGGGTATAAAAACATGAATATAGAATACAATACATGTACAATGCAAAAATATAATACAGTACAAAAATAGCGGAACAATATGTAAGGAAAATAAAGATGCTGGATATGTGTGTAGGAGCAGATGAATAAGGAGAGAGGAAAAGGTGGGAAGTGATGGGAAGAAGGTAGAGGGATGATGACAGGAGGTAGGCAGGACCCTGCTCATAAGAGAGAGTGGTGAACAAACAGGAGACACAGTGATGAAGATGGGGAGGGCAGGTAAACTTAGGTGGATAAAGGGTAGGCTAGCCTGAAGAAGTGGGTTTTGAGGGAGCGTTTGAAGGATTAGAGGGTGCTGGATTGACTGATAGGATGTGGTAGGTTGTTCCAATGGAGAGGGGCGGCCCAGGAAAAGTCTTGGATGCGGGAGTGAGAGCTAATTTTAATGTTGGAGTTAAGGCGACGGTCACCAGCAGAGCAGAGGGGATGGGAGGGAGTATGGATGGAGATAAAGGAGGAGGAGGGAGGGAGCGGTGGAGGAGGAGAGAGTCTTGTAAGTTTTGGTGAGGAGCTTTAAGAAAAATCTGATAGGGACAGGAAGCCAGTGTAGAGATAAACAGAGAGGGGAGGTGGAGGCAGTGCGTTCGGAGAGGAAGACCACCTATAATATACCATAATGCCCCTAATAGTAGGTTCATGTGGTGCCCACTCCATGCCAACTGATAAGCAAGTGATGGCCATTAAATTGAAAAAAATAATTAAACCCTTTTGATATTTTAAATAAACATTTTCAACCCTTTGGCAGCTTCATGACTACATGTGCCCAAATGAATACCTCTCCCTCAGCTATTGTGTCTATTACAAACCTTTGATAAAATCCATATAACTGGAATTATTCTGTGATAGATTGTCTTTTTATTCCTATATGTCTTTATCAGGACATTTTACAGATTGGATGCCTCTGTTGATTTTGATATGGATACATTATTGCATCTTTTCTCTCTGGAGAACCAAGCTTATTTCAAAGACATCTAAGCTACTTTACTGAAATGAATGTGGTAAAGAGTACATTTCTAGTCTAAATTTGTCATTTAGCAGCATTGTGTTGAGTGAATGTTAACCTAAGGAAGTAATCAGTATAAATCAAAATTTGGTTACTAGCTTGTCAGAATATTCCAGCTTTAGACTTAATTCATTTTTTCTACACTGTGAGTCTGGGAAAGACTATGTGACCTTGAGCTGGTCTACTCATAAATTCATTTGTTAAGGTTTGAATAATAAACTGCTAATAACACAAGCAAAACCAATAACACTGATTTATAGGTCATCACTCCCTAAATCAAGTTAGATAATTATAATATAGCTTAGTGATTTTATTGAGTTGATAAGGACATTAAATAGTGGTTTAGTGAAATTAATATTAAAATATAAATGTTTTATATATATATCTAGGAACAAAAATGCTAAAGAAAATGCTGCAAAATATAATCATAAGAATAAGGGTTCACTGAATTTTTTTTATTGCAGGAAATTCCTTTCCACCTGATAAGGATTATTTACAGATGTAATTGCTGTGTATCATCTGTTACCACATATAGTAATCCAAAAGTATTTAGTTGAAAAGTACACACCCCATAGTAAAACCTTAAAGTGTTACACTTGGCTACTTTAAATCTTCACTGACTTCTATTACACAAAGTACATTTCCCTAACCCTCTTCCTGGGGTTGTTGACCATTGTAATAGCTGTATGTTTAGGGCCCTTTGCCCACTATAGCTCTTTTAGCTCTTTGGGCCTGATCCAGACCTCCGCCTGCCACCGTAGTTATGGCGGGTGGATGCGTAAGATCGGTTGTTTAGCCGATCTGCACATGCGCCGGGCAGATGTTGCCCGGCGTAACTAGGAAAAACCTTTATCAGGATCAGCCATCCCTAACTGTTGCGTAGTTACGGTTGAGGGGGCGTTCCTCGCCGTAACTACTCAACAGTTAGGGAAGGAACGTGGAGGTAGGGAAATGAGGACGGGAGGGCAGGTTTAGGTACTTACGATCAGGTAATTACACTCCTGTTACGCCGGCTGAAGTTAGGGTACCCTTCAGCCGGCGTAACAGTGTGTAATTACGCCTAGACTGGGGGTGTGTCAGGGGGAGGAAATGTAGCTTACACTGTGCGTTAGTACACACAGCCCTGCGGTGTAGGTCTGGATCAGGACCTTTGTATTGAGTACTTTTACCACTTCACAACTATTGGCTTACCTGACACATTTGACAGTGACCAGAAAATTTGACATCAGAAATAAGTGCCATATCACATACTTTCACATGCTTTCAATGTTTGCCCCCTTCCAGTTCAGTTCATCCATTCCTACCTGTTGCTAATTTCAGTCTTGGTTTATCCAAAGTATTTTAGAAAGTTTGGATTGGATTCAGGTCCAAGTGCAATGTCTGTAAATATACCTCATGGAAACCCGTTTGTGCAGATTACTGGGTTTAACGTACTGTCTTAGTCAAGCCCTTACTGTACAATTACCATGCCTCCCCCCATCCACCGTAATATTGAAACGACCCTCCGTCGGAAGGTAGTTACAATCAGAACGCAGAATCAGTCGTAGTGCATTCCAATCAGTAGTGTGCAGAAAAAATGGACAGCTGTCATATGCACAAGGAATGTGTATTTCATCTGTCTTATGGAAGTCTGGATCCAGCCCTTAATTACCATCTGAGCTATACAGGCAGTTGGTAAGTATAATGCTCTTAGAGGATGTCTTATGAGGTAAAAAATGTTAGCTTAATGATGTTGTTTTTTTTTCTCATGAACAGTTTATATCAGTATAACAGTATATAAAGTTTTATCTTGAAGAATAAAGGGTAATGCCAACAGAGGACAGCACTAAGCTGCCAGCTGCTGGTAATGTATTTATAAACAGCGCTACGCACTCACTGCCCTGTCCTCAGTGGGTGCATGGTGGGCGACTGTCATGGCCCCCACTATCCTCAGGGCCCTGTAGCATATGTACCTCCTGGAACCATGGTAATTATGCAGCTGTAAATATTATACATTTACAAATGTCCGTATAAAAATAACCTGGCTCCTATATTATTGGCTTGGCTCCTATATTTTGAAGAATATTTGAAGAATTTTGCCCATGTGAAAGTGAATTTATACAAGCATGTTCAGATCATCCAAATATACCTAGGTCAGAGTTTAACAATAACAGTTCTTCCGTTGTTTTAATGTTCAGGTATATGTGATTTTATCTTCTGAAGTGCCAGTGCTTATTGACCTATTCCCACTTATACAGAAAGGGCTAGATCCAGACTTAAAATTTTGTAGCCACTCCCACTCGTATGGACAGACTAGCCACATTAGAGCCTACCTTATCATTTCTGATTGAAGCATGTGAAAATTCCCTGAAGTACGGAAGTCTTGATTGGTACACAGAGAGATTACATACCTATACTGTACATTATACACACTAAATTGCGAACACAACCCACTCTTGCAGTCTGAATAGGTGGGAAAGCATTCTGATCTGGTAGCGCAGATGTGTGTGCATAAGTAGTATACAAAAGGAGTTGTTTTGGGGGTTGCCATGGCAACAAGCCATACACTGCAATTATTTTTTGCAGCAGCAAGTAGTGTGTTGCACCTATATCAGGACCTTTCCCTAGGGGGAAATTGTCCTGTTTATCGGATTCTTCCTGCCGTGAACAAAAATCTGTAGCTTACCAACTTACTTGCAATTTACATTTGTTGTATTTATAAAGGCCTAGTCCTACATGGAAGAGAGGTCAAATACAGTCCTTATTGCTACATAATAATGACATTTGTACTAATATTTAAGTACAAATCTGCTTTTGCAGCCAATTTATTCTCTTGCTCATTAAAAGAGCATTAGTAATGTGAAAAAGTTTACATAACTTGTTTTAACCCGAGTTCCATTTTTATGAAACATACAGTACACAAAATATATCTATATTTATATAAGACATTAATATAATATATACAGAGATCTGTTTATTCAGTGATTTTGATTGACAAAACTTTATATAAACAGGTATCTTCTGTAAGCAAGGTGGACAATCTTTGTCATTTTCTTTGTTATAGTTTTTATAAAAAGTAATAATTTTGTAATTTTATTTATTCACTTTACTATACTCTACTTAAACAAGTTTTAAAAATCTTTAGTAAGATTTTATGAATTATTCTTTTTTGCTAAGATTACCATATTTTGAGGGATTTTTTTTATTGTCCCTTATTTGCATTGTTATTTCTTTGAGTAGAAAACAATTTAATGGGCTAATAAGTGTTACCCATATTACAAATAATAATAATCAACATTGGGCTTTGCGAGCGCAATGCACATGTTATGCATCGGAACTCTAAATGTGCGGAACTGATTTCTATACGTTCAGAATTCCGTACGTCAGGGTGTGACAGCCATTTGTATGTTAGATTATACGCAGTGTGGGCGGGGCGAGGCATTTAAATTGTACAAGATAGGCTGAGTTAGGCAATTTCCAGCCTTCCGTATGCACAGTGATGTGTGCAGAAAAGCTAAGGTAGGGTTATGGACATGGAAATCAGATAACATCCACAGACAAGTGGGAGGGGTCATGGGAGTGCAATAGTGTCCTGTGTTCTGACTTTAGCAACTCGTGCTTCAGTCTGGATCAGGTCCAACATTTTAATTTCTTTCTTAGGGAACAGTAGTATTTTACATAACTAGTATTTCATTAACCTTTGAATAAACAATATCATCTTAAATTCCTATTTACTTTTTTTTTTTCTTTTTTTTTATATTATTTAGCAAATACAAAAAAAAAATGCTAGTCATGTCATTAATATGTAAATAGGAAATAGGAAGTGTTTACTCCAACCACTATACTTTAAATGTGCACTCAAAATTCAGGTTTGGTGTATAGAATTCTACAGACAGAAAGCATATGTGTCACCTGGAAGTACTTATTGTGGCTTAAAGAAGCATTTCAAACAGGTTAAAAAAATTAAATTGGCTAAATTACAGAGACTGAACAATTCTTAAACTAGCATTTCCCAAATTCATCTGTCTTTTTCAAGCATTACAGCTTAAGTAACACTTGAAATGTATATTGAACATGCCACAAAGATAATTCTTTCAGAATAACAATGGTTTAGATGCATTAACACGCAGTAGGAAAAGCAGGACAATATAGTGATTTTGGATTTAAGACATACAAACTTAAAAAGTGAAAAATGAAAAGATTTAAACACAATTTTTGGGGTTTTTAAGTCGTCAGACACATACTTTAAAGCATAATTTCTAAGCATGTATCATATCAGTTCTAGAAGCTGGTGATGTCAATGAGTGATAAGGGACAATGGGCCTGATCCAGAGCTACTCTGCTCCGTGGTTCGTATTTATGGCCAGCGTAGCTCTAATGCACTCCCCCGACACTCCCCCTGTGGCCGGTGTAATTACACACTGTTACGCTGGCTGAAGGCTACCCTAACTTCAGCCGGCGTAACAGAGTGTAATTACGCCGGCCACATGTTCGTAACTCCCTAACCCTGCCCCTTAATCCTAATTTTAATGTCTCCCCCCGCCTTACAGCGTTACGGTGCTCCCCGCCCCTTCCTCCGTAACTACGCTGTAGTTACGGAAGCATGATCCTGCGAAGTCTTTTTTTCTTTACGCCGGGCAACATCTGCCCGGCTCATGCGCAGATCGGCAGAGATGCCGATTTTACGCATACGGCCTCCGTAAGTATGACAGCGGCCGTAGCTCTGGATTAGGCTTAGTGCTGCAATGATGCATTCATAAGTACTGAACATTACATTTAGAATATGTCTGGTGAAAAAAATTATAACAAAGAACCAATTAGAATGTTTGTTCATTATACACTAGCACACGGACATTATGCTACTTTATGCTTTTATTGCAAATTAGTAACACTGGAGATGACTAACAGCCAGGGAGAAAGAATAACTTCTTGCTAAGGTCAATGGGCTGCAGGGAGAGCAGGTTCTTATAATATTGTATCCACGATATAGAAGCCAGTAGCAATATCCATCTGCCTGGCACAGTTGCACCATAAACTTTCCATTCAGAAAAGAGTTGTAGGACATACTGTGTGTTTATTTAACAAATTGTATAGATTAGTTCAATACAAGGTCTTTAATTAGATCAATTCCATACATGCGTAGTAATATTTGGATTTGACTTTTTAGCACAAGGTTCAACAACCGGGCTGCCGATGCTAAGAACCTGCAGGAAGACATCTTTTCGGAGCTGTAGAGCCAAGTGAATGGCACCACAGTGATTGTTCGGAAATGGCATCTGTAACAGGTTTTGCAGGTATTTGACTGGTAAACACTGCATCTTTGATTACAGCAAAATGTCACCTATATGATTTCTATAATATATAATGTATTATCTATTTACTCTACAGATATTTAAAGAAAATTGCCTGACTCTTTTAGTGAGTGAATTTATTTATGTTGTGTAATGACAAAACATTACTTAACTATTATTTATCTAGGACTTCACAATTACTCACTATAGTCCTTGTCTTGGATCAGCAGCAGGTAAATAAGTGATTCCTGCATACTTGATGCAACTCTCTATTTGTGTTTTACTATTATGTATGTATGTGTGTGTGTGTCTGTTTGTATGCCTGCCATGAAGCTATTATAAGGGTATTATTTTCTTTTAGTTGTCAGCTTATTTGTGAAAAAAAGGATTACAAAATGATAACAAAGGGTTAATATATAATTGCCTAGCATGTGCCACGATTAATAGAGTAGACTGGGGTTTTTTGGTAATTAGGAAGTGTTTATGGATATGGCAATATGGAAGAAGGGGGGTGATGCATGAGATTATATAGTAAACTGAAGTACAGTGGAACCTTAATTTACGTGTAAATTGACTAACTCAGGGCCGTCTTAACAGAATTGTAGGCTCTGGGCAAAGCAATGCACAGGGGCCCCTATCCATCCATTCCCAGGATACCAAAACTTTAGAACATTGCCAGTGCCCCTATTGTTTGATGCCCCTACCCCCTCTGACCATCTGCTGCCTGCCTGCCACCTCCTCCAGGCTGTTCCAGTGCCCCTATTGTTTGATACCCCTGCCCCCTTCTTACCATCTGCTGCCACCTCCTCCAGGCTGTTCCAGTGCCTCTATTGTTTGATGGCCCTACCCCCCTCTGAGTATCTGCTGACTGCCATCTCCTCCAGACTCTGTGCCCCTATGATGCCCCTGCCCTGCCCCATCTGGCCATGTGCTGCCCCTTCTTCCTTTTTTCCCTACTCAGCCAGCCTGTAAAAAAAAATCCTCTTACCTTGTTGTCCTCCATGGCTTCTTTGTTGTTATGATCAGCACACTCACTGTCTCTCTGTAAGACACCCAGCTGCAGCAGCATTTCCGTTACTTAGAGGAGACAGTCTGAGCGCGGATCCTCACAGACTAACTGAGCGGCAGCCGCTCAGTACCCTTAAATTTTTTATTTTTTTTTCTTTCAGTATAAAGGATAAAGGGCCCCTTGGTGTGTTGGGCCCTTGGGCACTAGCCCAAACTGCCCAGTCATTAAGACGGCCCTGGACTAACGAGTGTTCCAACATACGAGTTGGCACTCGTTAGGCTTTTTGCTTTGACTTGCGACGACAACTATGAGGTACGAGCGGGTCCGGCGGGACCAGCTCCGCAGGGGGATGCAGTTCATCCAGGCGCTTATCCCCAAGCTCCCTGCCTGTCAGCAGTGAAATGAACGCTGCTGTAAATGAAATGTAAGGTGCTCTCATCACTCAGCTTCTGCTCTGCCTGTCCTGTGCGACAGTCCTGTGTGACAGGCAGAGCAGTGCAGCAGCTCCTCCCCCTGACGCTGAAGTGTCCTGAGGTCACATCAGCGTCAATCAAGATAAGAGCAACTTGAGTTACAAGCTCAGTAACGGAATTCATTAAACTCGTAAGTCAAGGTACCACTGTATTAAGCTAAGCCATAGAACCAAGCTGGAGGAAATACAGGTTCTACACTGTACATTTTGCATGCATGTGCAATTAGCAGGGTTGGTCATGTAGCAGAGGAATATTAAAATGAAGTAGGCTGCATGCCAGAAGGAGGAGGGATGTCAGGTGGTGGTGTCAGATGAGATAGCTCTACCAATAGAATTGATAGGATTGGGAATTGTCAGACAGGATTAAAGGGGAAAGGGGCTTTTAAGTTGTAAATTTAAACCCACGAGAATCATTGGTTTTCTATTAAGGCTTTTGCAAATCACAATCCCAACTTCTTTCCGGCAATAGATTTATGAAATATGCTGCACACAGGTCCTTGTATTCAATGATTTGTAAGTTAAGATGTCAGCTGGGTTACCTTTGGTCAGAGGTGTGGAAATTGCTACTGTTATATAAAGACTGAACTACCATATATCATTATGTGCCAGTTAACTTGTTATATGTTTTGTCACATTGTACTAAGGGTTTTCTACTTTGAGTAGTCTTCTGCCACCCATTGGGTTATGGCCTTTGGAAAAACAACTAGTGCTATTGGCAGGCCCTGCCGTCAAATGTACTGACGCTAGTTGCAATCCTAATGGGGACCTAGCTTACCACTGTCCAGGAGATATCAGGACTCAATACTAGACAGATACATTTATGGTGGATTTTGCTTTTCTATTTATTCAAGTGAAACAAGAAAGACATCAAAGTGGATAACAATTTAAGCAGGTGGGTGCTGCCTATTTTAGAATGACCCTAATCTACAGTCATTACTGCTAAAGCATCTGAATTGAGCAATCTGAATTAATCCTTGTTGCAAATCTACGGATTTTGTATGATGAGTTTTGTTTTCTTGCACTTAATGTTTTGTATAGATTACTTGCTGCCAGGGCCGACGGAACCCGGTAAGCAGGGTAAGCGTGGCGGGAGGGCGCCAAGGCAGAGAGGTGCTTCCCTCCGCCACGTTCTCCCGCTGGTCTCGTTGGCAGAAAGAAAAAAAAAAGAATAAAGTATTGTAACTTATTTATATTGCGGCGCCGGCACGGGACCCAGTTCTCCAGCATTCTCCTTCTTCTGTCCAGGCTCCTCCCTGCTCCCTTCTTATCAGTTTAGTGAGGAGCGAGCAGAGAGGAGCCAAGACAGAAGAAAGAAGCAGGACAAAGCGAAGGTAGAAGAAGAGGCAGTGCAGTGGCAGGCAGAACAAAAGAGGAGAAAGAAGGTGAGTAATTGCACAACAACAAGCATGGTGATGTTTAACAAAGAGGGCACAGCATGGTGAACTTTAATAAAGGGGGCACAGCATGGTGAACTTTAACAAAGAGGGCACAGCATGGTGAAGGTTAAAGGGGACGGGCACAGCATGGTGAAGTTTAACAAAGGGGTCACGGGCACAGCATGATGATGTTTAACTAAGAGGGCACTGCATGGTGATGTTTATGAAAGGGGGCACAGCATGGTGATGTTTATCAAAGGGGGCACAGAATGGTGATGTTTATCAAAGGGGGCACAGCATGGTGAAGATTTACAAAGGGGGCACAGGCACAGCATGGTGATGTTTATGAAACGGGGTACAGCATGGTGATGTTTATCAAAGGGGGCACAGCATGGTGAAGGTTTACAAAAGGGGCACGGGCACAGCATGGTGTTTTTTAACAAAGGGGGCACAGCATGGTGATGTTTAATAAAAGGGGACACAGCATGGTGATGTTTAATAAAAGGGGGGACAGCATGATGATGTTTAAAAAAAAGGGGGGGACAATATGGTGATGTTTATGAAAGGAGGCACAGCATGGTGATGTTTATGAAAGGGGACACAGCATGGTGATGTTTAACAAAGGGGCACTGGCAAAGTATGGTGATGTTTAACAAAGGGGCAGAGGCATAATCATGTTTTTAAAGACCGTATATACGCAATCTATGTAACGAAACAATACGTAATTACATACAATAGTTACTACGCATGCGTAGTAGCTACCGATCGGCAAATTACGGCCGTGTGTGGAAGACGTAGTGGAGGATCAGGCCCATACTGTATAAAGGGGAGTACATGCAAGGGGGAGAGATTGGATGAATAAATACACTGTACACATGCACAAACTGGATAACTAAGGACCTGAATCACACTTAAGAACGAGATAGGTTCCTAAATATAACTATTAGCAAAGAAATGCCCTCGGCACACCCCCGGTTTTCAGGTTCTTATGTGATTTACGAGTGGCATAGGGCAGTGTTCCCCAACCTCAGTCCTCAGGGACCACTAACAGTGCATGTTTTCCAGGTCTCACTGCTGGAGCACAGGTGTGTTCATTACTAACTGTCACATTTTAAAAGCTCCACAGGTGCTGCTCATTATATCACTTGTGATTCTTTAAGGAAACCTAGAAAATATGGATTGTTATTGGTCCCTGAGGACTGAGGTTGGGGAACACTGCCATAGGGCTTCCTTAACTGTAGGTTCGCATTTGAATGCGTAGGGCGTCTACTTAGGAACTTAACTGCATAACCGCGCCTTCATTTGGTCATTTAAATGTCTCCCTCCACCCAAATCTGCATATCTGCCTAGTTACTTATTCATGGAACGCCCATTTTTGCGTATGTTACTAAGAACTTACAGATTTTAAGTTCGTAGTGTATAAGCACGGAATTTGCGAACTTAAGTCCAACGCAAATAGCGTATAAAAGTTAATACGCATGCGCAGTGCATCTGTTCTTAAATATACGCACCTAAAATTGGAAGAATTCTTAAGTGTGAATCAGGTCCTAAGTGCTTACAAGGCTGTGCTTCTATTGTATTGTGGTTACAAATATTTTCTGTTTTTGTGTTTTTTGTATGGTGGCCTGTATGGTATAGCGATCACTAGAATATTGGGATAGATCCAGAACTACGTTTGCCGTACGTTTATTCGCGTAGCGTATTTTCATGTGCGTACATTCTATACACTCCCCTAGGCACACCCCTTGAAGATACGCTTTCCAAACCCTACCTTAACTTTTGCCAATGTAACCGCAGTGATCCGCACACGTACGTATGGGCAACACGTATTTACGCAGCTAAGCACGCCCATATTGTACACTTTAAATACACTTTAAATACAAACCCCCGGCTACTTAACGTATTTCAGACCTATTTTGGACTCACGTAAAATCTATGGTGCACATGCGCAGTACTTACCAAAAGGCGATTTTACGTCTCCGCCACGCGTAAATTCGCTCACAAGCCTTGTTCTGGATCTGGGCCAATGTCTGTAAGGTATGTGTCCCTAAGATATATGGTCTGTATAGTGTTGCAGTTTTTAGGATGAAATGTGAATTGTATAGAGGAGACTAGGATGCTGCCTGTATTGTATAGTAGCGGCTATGATTTGCTTTCTTTTATTGTGGTTAGAAGATTGTGTTTTATGATGCTTACATGGAACCTGAGCTTGAATCAGGTCCATGAATACTATACTCTAGTAACTATAATGAAAAATTGTTAAACAGGTGGGTGCAAATTTAAAGTTTGCAGGGGGGCGCCGAACACCCTAGCTCCGGCCCTATATCCAGTTAAACCCATTTCACTGAAGAACAAATTTAGACTGAGTTATATTTATTAAGTGACCTACCTATGTTTTAAAGTGATTTATGCCTGCATATTGCAGATACTGCTGAACAAGATTTCCAAATTGTGTGACATGTTAACTACCATTGCGTATTGATGATATGTACTGAGCTTTCACTTTGGTAAATCCTTACACCATAAATAAGGAGAGAAAAGCCAAAAGTTAAAGCAGTTTTAGCCCTGTTTTCTTTTCATTCCAAAACTACTTGGGGGACCTTTGCCTTTCTACTATACCACCAGATCTGTAGAGTCTTTCCGTACACTACTTCTGGGGTGCCAATCATCCACCTCATTACATAATTAAATCCTAATCACATTCATGTACTTATCAGTTGATAGCTTCATAGAAATAACAGGAAGTACTTACCATGGTGAAAATGTTTACGTTTATTTGAAGCCTGCATATCTTTACTCATTCCCAGTACTTCAGAGATAAATGTCTGAAGATATATACATTTTTCTGTTTTCATGGGAAAATTATACCATTCCAAGTTGTCAGTGAGCTATTTTCTTTGTAGCTATTAAAAGAATTGTATTTAGAGTACTGAAAAGTCCCAAGGTTGCCACCAACACCAAGCTCAGTTTTCTTAAATAAGAAAATGGATTTGAGGCTTACTGACCTTTACAGTCATCTGCAGCTTTCTCCCTGCACCAAGAGGATCTACAAACTCCTAAAAATGAAACACTGGATTTGATCCAGATCTAGGAGTAATGGCACCAAAAGGTTCAAATCTGCAGCTGGTCAAACCATGTTGCAATATGAGGGGTGCAAATTAATTTAAATATTATGCATACAGGGAAAATACTGTCTGATATTTCTTATTGCACAAAAATGCTGAACAGCTTTATTTTTTAATTCTAATTAAGAGTTTAGTTACAAAACATCACCTCTCTGTTTGCACTTTTTATATTTACCTCCCTCTGAAGTTTAACATGGTTTTGCCAAGGTGCAGATGTGCTCCTTTTTGCTGTTACTTCTAAATATGAATCAGCCTCACTGTGATAGGAAGGTGGGTGCAGGAAATAAAGCCCTGGCCTGCCAAACCGGTGTATTCAAACCAATATTGTGCTGATATTATACTAAAAGCTCTGTCTATGGCATTTTATGTGTTCATAGTCCATATTAAAACATAATCCTTGATGATCAGCTCAGAAAAAAGGAGATAAAGGTATAAAATAAAGTAACTGAAGTAGACAATTACTCAAAAAACAACACAGGCATAAAAACATCTAAAATTTCCACAATCAATGAATAAAGTTCACTGTGCTCCGTATCAGAGTTGATGGTAATTGCTAGATAAGCTAGCAGGCGCTCCAAGTCATAGCCAGATTATACGGAGCCTGGACACGCAGAGGCACAGAGCAGAGAGAACTTCTGGTTGCCACGTTTCGGGCACGCCTTGTCACAGACTCTGGGGTTTTTGGATCTGACTCAGGGTTCCCTGGGTTAGCGTTAGTAAACAGGAATTGTGGGTTACAGATGCAAGCCTAGCTCATTGGTTAGTCATTGGTTAGATCCAGGAGGGAGACACAAGGGGCCTCATTTACAAAAAACGATTTTTGATGGTGAGATGAAATCGTTTCATCTCGCCGCGATTAACCCGCGATTTTTTGGTTTAAATCGTGGTATTCACAAAGATGGAGATCTCTCTGTGGCTCCTCTGTGAGTTTAATGCTGGTCAGGGCATGGTAGAGAGTCTGTGCTATGAGCACAAAATTTGCAAATTTTGACGACTGTCATAGAAGTTTATATGCAAAATTGGATCGGGTCCTTTGATTCTAATGCTTGTCAGGGAGAAAAAGTTCCATTGTATGTAATAGGATATATTACATATATAAGGAATAACATTTTTTTTTTAAATATGTTTTTATTGATAAGTTCACACCATAACCACAACAAGATCTTTGTATCACAAATACACATTGTTACATTCGCCTCTTACATGCACAAAGGACACAATCTTCACAAATACAGTATATTAATGACATATTGGAGAGTCATTCTCCACCTCTCTATGCAAATACCAGGTTGTTCCGTGGAAAAAATTATACAATTGTTGTTTAGTATTTGTATTTAATAAATCCCATGACGAAAAGAAGTTTCCTACCAGAGATTCCTTATCTAACGTTGCCTCCAACTAATCCATTCTAAATACATATTGTAGTTTTCGTTGGAATAACGTGAATGAGGGTGCATTTGGACTCAACTATTCCTGCAAAATGGATTTGCATGCCGCCACACTAATAGCCAGCATCAGCTTCCTACCACCTGGCCATATTTTTTGGTGTTCCGGTAAAATGCCTAATATGGCCCACTCAGGTCTGAAGGGAACATAGTTTACCAAGTGTTGAGTTGTGTACCTATAAATCTGAAGCCAGAATCTTCTGATAATTGGGCATTCCTATAGACAATGGAAAAGATCTGCCTCTGCCCTTTGACACCTTAGACATGAATGAGTCTGTAATAGTCCCATCTGGTATCTTTTAAGAGGTGTCAAGTATGAATAATGGAGGGTATTTAAAAATAATTCTACATACATGCTAGCTGGGAGTAATTTACATGAGGTACTAAATGCTTTAAGCAATTGGATAGAGGACTACGCCGGGAACTTCTCCTTCCATTTTACTAACCCTGAGTGGGTGTCATCATAGTCAATGATGTCTCTTAAGAAGGTATAGTGTATGGTCATTGCTCTATGTCTTGATGTATGTATCTTTATAAGAGAGTCCAGGGGATTGTTCCAATCATTGTCACTAAAGGCCTTTATGATGTTACTAATATAATGTCTTGCCTGGAGATAGGCCACTGAGTATGCTCTTATTGTTTCAAATTTTTCTGCCGCTTCCACATACGTAAATGATTTCTCATTTTCTATGTCAAGCAACTGTCCTATATTTTGTATTCCACCCACCCTCCAAATTGTGAAAGGGTAGGATGCCATGCCCCCCTGGAAACCTGGATTATGCACCAACTGTAAATGCACTGTCTTATTTGCCTGCAATCCATATTTATGTCTCAACAAGAGCCACACCTTCCTTGTCGACCACAGAAAGGGGTTGGATATTTCATTTAAGGTGATCTCTCGGTCTTCCAAATGCAAAAAGGCCACCAAAGATCCTCCCGGCACCAAACCGCTTTCTAAAGTAGTATGGGCCTACAAATCCTCCTCCCGGAGCCAATTTCTAATGTATCTCAAATGTGCTGCATAACTGTACATTGTTATGTCTGGGAAGTTAATGCGTCCATTGTTCTTTGGTTGCTCAAGTTTTTGTAAACTAATCTTTGCTCTTTTGACCTTCCAAATAAATTTGCAAAATAAATTAAATATATGATTTGTGTCTTTTTTTTTTTAACAATATAGGTAAAGATTGGAGAATATATATAAGCCTGGGAAACTCCACCATTTTAATTAAGTTCACACTACCTGTGTATGACAGTGGTAGATGCTCCCAACCCCTAAGTACCTTTTCCATATTCCGAATAGCTGCCAAAACATTCAAAGTGTACAAGCGTGAAGGATGTTTAGGAAGAAATATTCCCAAGTATTTTATATATCCATCTGCCCAACGTAATGGAATTTGCCTCCCCGATTCAGGGACCCACGTGTACAGTGTAAGGCACAATTCAGTTGATTTTTCCATGTTCACCTTGTAACCAGATATTAGTCCATAACTATGCAGCTGATCTAAAATACAAGACAAAGATAGCTCTGGGTTTGAAATATACAAAAGTATGTCATTTGCAAATGCAGTTGTTCGTACCTCCTTCCTTCCCACCCTGACCCCTTCAAAATAAGATAAATTGTTCTCAGCAAGTAATCTCAGCAAGGGATCATTTGCTAAGTTAAACAGGAGGGGAAAAAGAGGGCACCCCTGTCGCGTGCCACGTCTCATCAATATCGGAGAACTCTTGAGTCCATTTACAATAAAGGATGTATATGGGTTCGTATAAAGATATCCTATCCATGATATGAAATCCATCCCAAAATTTCGTAAATACCCTAAATAAATGTGGCCATAGCACCGTGTCAAATGCTTTAGATGTGTCCAAGCTTACTAAAATACTATTAGTGCCAATATTTTGGCTTGCCTATGTCACCGCTGTAATTGCCGTCCTTATCCCTTTTACAGCTTGCCTTCCATTCACAAAGCCAAGTTGGTGTGGGGTGAGCAATGCACTCAAAGTACTTTGTAGTCTTGTGGCTACTATTTTAGTCAAGATTTTAAAGTCGATATTTAATAAGGAGATGGGCCTATAAGATGACACTAATTGAGGGTCCGTGTCAGGTTTGGGTAGACATATAGCATGGGTCTCATTAAAGTTTGGGTCTGCTTTACCTTGATTTAAATACGTGTTACATAAATCCTGAAGATAGGGTACTATAATGTTTTTTAGTTGTTTGTAGTAACCTGATGATAGTCCGTCAGGACCTGGGGCCTTATGTAAGGGTATATTCTTGATAACTTGGAGTATTTCTTCCCGCGATACATCTCCCTCCAACACTGCCCTTTGTATCTCTGTTAGTTTTGGTAACTTAGCCTGCTCCAAAAGCCTATCTTGCAATTGATGATCTATTCGGATATCCTTATATAAGGTCTTATAATACTCCTAAAATTGTGACATGATGTCCTGAGCTTTGGTATCCACAGTGTCCTCTGATTGTGATTTTATGGCCGTTATCTGCATTTGTCCCCTATAAGGCTTTGATATACGAGCAAGTAAATGCCCAGCCTTATTCCCCCACCTGTAGTACTTTTGAGTGATATAGTCACAGCTCCTTTTTGCTTGTGTTGTAAGGTGCTGGTCGTATGTTTTGCAAACCTGTACATAACTATAATAATTATCTTCCGTTGGTGTATGTATGTATGTCTCAAAAGCTTCCTTTGCTATTGTCCTAAGGTTGTCTCCCGCTATTCTCGCTTGTTTTTTTTGTTCTGGCCATGGACTTAATTATGCGACCCCTCATGACCGCCTTTGAAGCGCTCCAAAACAATACCGCCTCCTCCACATGTTCAAGATTGTCATCTACGTAATCTTCCCACCTACCCCGTAGGTATTGCTGAAACTCCTCAGAGGAGATCAAGTATTCTGGAAATCTCCAGAACCGCATTTTGCATTGAGGGCTTGGCAGTCCTATTTCTATACTGACTGGAGCGTGATCTGAAATTATAATTTCATGTAGGGTAGCCCTTTGGATATGACCGATCAAAGTATCTGACACCAATAAATAATCTATTCTAGACAATATACAGTGTACACCTGAACAGAATGTAAAAGACTTGTCTGTGGGATTTATCAATCTCCATGGGTCAGTGAGCCACATATCTACCTTAAGTGAAGGAATCACCTGTCTGTCTCTATACAAATGCAAAGCCAAAGAGGGCAATCTATCTAACAGAGGATCATCGTTACGTTAAAATCCCCTCCAAGAATTAAGGGCGCGTTCTACCTTGTAGAAGTACAACTTTAAGGTCATTTAAAAAATTCACCGCTTCCCGAGTTAGGCACATACGCATTTACCAGGGTGTAAGAAGCACCATGTATTGATATGTCCTGAGACCCCAGACCCCAGAGAACCGGACCACTGACTTCAAGCAACGGGAACCCAGACTCCAATCAAATGCAGAAGATTCAGCAAATCCAGCAACGCTTACCCAGAGAGATGTCAGCAAACGGTGAGTGCCCAAAACTTTTATTATTTTTAAACAACACATACTGCCTCCATACACTTAGAATAGGAGAAGATGACCACCGGAGGTAAATGCACACATTAGGGTACATTGCTAGTTAGGGAATATTTATTTTTTACATGCCTACTTAGTGTAAGGGGTTAATGTATGTTTGTTGCTTACTGTATTTTTTTTTACACACACTACACACAGCGCTGCATGGTTAGATGCCTTACAATGCTGACGCTGATATTACTACAAGGCTAAGCAATGCTTAGCCTTGTAGTTCTATCAGCACAGCATGGCCTAATTCTTTCAGCCATGCAGCACTTAGTTTTTTCACACACAAAAACTAATGGCAAGTCTATTGACGTGTTTTTGCTGGTCAGGGACGGGAGATCACAGTGAAATCGCACCTCTCAGGCAGCAAATTTTTTTTCTGTAATCTCAAGTCTCACTAAAGGCAATTTCTTCAAATCGCCTTCAGTGAATCCAGTGATTTTTTTTTTCTAGCTTTTCAATGGCAAACATCTGGACGATTTCTGTCCAGCGATGTTTGCCATGGCGATTTTTTTTCACACATAAATCACGCGATTTGACCCTTTCTGAATACCGCGATGTAAGTTTAAAGGGTCAAATCACATGATTTATGGCGATTTCTCTCAAATCGTTTTTTGTAAATGAGGCCCATAGTGTGGAATCTGCACTCATGCACTCTCCCCGCAGCCCCGTTCTCCAACACCTCGCCTCAAGATGGCGGACTCCGTGGTACTCCCTCAGCCCAGGGCAAGTCTCCAATGGATCCCCGGTGAATCTGCTCCGGAGCCGGTCCCACATTCTGAACCCTTTTGCCGCTTTTCTCCTCTGTAGCCAGGCTCCTTTGTTATAACACTATAGTCTTAATGGACAAAGGTGGCCACGAACACGTAAGTCCCACTTTACTGAAAAGGGCGTCCTGTACCTCGTAGCGTACACTGCCTCGCAAAGACTCAGGTGTGGGTTCCTCTACCCTGTCCACGTCCTTCCTCCACAGGGTCTGCAGCGATCTCCACAGTTAGTCACACATTCTCCTCGAACCTGCTCCTAGAAACGAAGCAGCACCTGCCGCTGTCCTCGTGCTGCCACAACTCTCCGATGTGCCTCCAGACCAAAATCTCTGCCTGTGATGGCAACTAATGTCCATAGAGTATGATGGGGGTTGCAGGCACCCACGTGCTCGGCCAGACTCCCGCTCCTCAAGGCCTTCTCTCTGGCCGGACTCTGGGGAATGGAGGGTTCCTGCAGCTGTATCCTACCCTAACCAGGTAAGAGTGTGCTCCTTACACTCTAGAACCTGGCTAGGTACTTTAGTGTCGTTTAGGCAAAGGTTAGAGAAACTAATGGCCCTGGACACAGACTGCGAGACAGAGCTCTGTTAAAATACGGCCATACTAGCTGCGCCGCCCACCAGAAGTCCATAAGGAATATAATAAAAAAAATATATTATTTTCCTCTGAATATAGGTGTATTATTTTTTTCAAAAAACATTAAGTATTTCTGTCCTGACCTAAATACTTATTCAGTTTTGACCCAACTACTTAAAAACATGAATAAAAGGAAGGAACTATAGGAATCGCGCTCCCCCACCTGCTGCGGTCCTGCACCACTAGGGGTGTACACCCTACAACACCCCACAATATATCATTCTAGTGTTTCAGACAAGAAAAGTACCTTATGTGAAAAAATCACAATATGTGGTGCTGGTATCCGCGCCGGGACACACCTATCAGAGTACCTTGTGTCTATAAATGATTCGTTGGGTCCTCTTATGTCGTTTCCTCAGTGAAGTTGATGTTTACTTGATTCCTTGTGTTTCTCCATGTTTCTTCTTAGCCATCAATTCTTTTCTTTCTTTCTTTCTTTCTCTTTCTTTCTTTCTTTCTTTCTTTCTTTCTTTCTTTCTTTCTTTCTTTCTTTCTTACTTTCTTACTTTCTTTCTTTCTTTGTTTAGGTTGTCCAATCCATTATTTTTGTCTTGGTAAGTATGCTCACTGAAATTTCTTTCTCCCGTTCTCTCTCCACCAGTCCTTATGGCTGTCCTCTCCAGATTCCTCACTCTTTTTCCCAACAAGGAAACAGAAAAGAAAGCAGACTCCATTTACTGATTGCCTACTCACACTTTTTATCTCTTTCCGGTAGGAAAATCTCCCTAGTCCCTGATTCCCGTTTACACGTGCTGTCCTCTAAGTTGTAATAACACCTTATACCATCAAATATCAGTCCCAAAGGGCCCTATCAGTAACACGTGTGATACTCACTGGTTGTAACGATACTGCACTAGGGGCCTTATTCACTAAGGACGATATTTTTGAGAAAAATCGCATCGCGGGGCATCGCGGCGATATTGCCGCGAATTTTTTTTTGTCCAAATTCACTAACACGCGATATTGATGCGATTTTTTCAAACACAGGCGATGTGCCGCCATGTTTTTAGGGCTTAATCGCAGTGATTTTAATCAAAAATTCACCGCGATTAGCCCTTTAACTAATGCCGGCATATCGCGTGTATTAAAAAAATCCAAAATTCTGTATGTCTGCAAAGTGCAGGCATGCTGTAGTCATTGAATTACAAGGATCAGCAAAGGTGATCGTTGTAATTCTTTGGTTACAGCATCAAATAAATTAACCCTTTAAAAAATCTAATAAAGTGTTACATATGTAAAAAAAAATATTAAACCTAACTAACATTACCCCCTACGTGTATGCACTTACCTTAGGAGGTCATCTCTCCTAATCTAAGTGTATGACATAAACTGTTACATGTGTATAAAATAAAGACAATTTTTTTAAAACTCACCATTAGATGTCCGCATCTTGGGAGCCTTCAAATGTTCTTAAAATGATGATTTCTTCTCTTTTCTTGCTTCGGTAAAATTCTTCTGTGCAGGAGCTGATGAATAAACCTTGTCACCTTGATTGCGACGTCTACACTATATCCTCCCACCAGTAGGGGTCGCGGATTCAATTCTGAAGCTGACAAAATTAACAGTACTGCTCTACTGTAAATTTCGTCACTTTCTGAATTAAATTTTTTTTTTTACACACACTCGACACGCAGTTCAGCATGGCTACAAGTGTCACCTTTGCTGATCCTTGTAATTCAATGACTATTGCATGCCTACACAATGCAGACATGCAGAACTTCGGATTTTTCAACAAAAAAACACATGTCTGTTATACAGACATGTGTTTTAATGGTCGCGATCGGCACAAAAAACATAAATTCGCCCCTCTACAGAGGCGAATTTATGTTTTTTGATTTCAATGCGATTTCACCGCGATTCGGTGAAATCGCATTTAGTGAATTACAAACATTGTATATTTGTAATAGAAAAAAGTCGGGACCGCGATTTTCGGACCCGCGAATAAAAAATTACTAAAATCACGTGATGTTTAGCTTAGTGAATCGCCTTTGGCGAATTTGAAGCTCAAAATCACGTGATTTATGTAAAATCGCGTTTAGTGAATAAGGCCCTAGGAGTCTGCTTTCTCTTTTTCCCCTGGGTCGGTTTGGGTCTGTTGTGTCACGACGCTAGGGAGACGGAGAGACAAGGAAAATACCATATCAACATGTCATTACATGTCTGAGTACAAGAGATAAAAAGTGTGAGTAGGCAATCAGTAAATGGGTGATACTCAGCTTTATTTTTACATTTAGAGATTACAGATTTACAGATATCTCTCAAATCTGTATTCTGTCTACAGTTAAACATGGCCTTACTGATGTGCAAATTTGCTTCTAGCACTGAATCAACACCTTTCCTTGCAGCTTTTGGTAATGAACTACCTAAAAAATGAAACCTGCTTATAGGACAAAAAAAGTAGAAATGTACTAGAGCTGCACTGCAAACTCAGAAAAGGGTGGAGTAGAGCCTGAATGAAGTAACGTTTTGTCATTAAATTATATAGGAAATTAAGGATATTAGTTTGGACCAGATGGTCCATATCTGCTGTCAACTAGTATTTATGTATCTGTGTATCTATTATCTTTTTGAGGCCTGGGGCTCAATGTGCACTCTGTGTTTGGATTAGCTCTTCATAAAATCAGCTTTAGAAAATAAATGGATGTTTCTGTCTGTTTTGCGTTTTGAGAGTGCTGCCTAATAGGATGTTTTTATACTATTTAGTGTCATGTTGGCTTTCATTTTAAAGTATTTACTTGAGAAGACAATGTTATGATTTGTGGAATATAATTAATTATGTAACATCAAAACTAACACCCATATGAAATATTATATTTAAATACCAGCTGCAACTGCTTAAAAAGTCTTATTACCCGTTAACACGTCACTTTCCCTTATTGCTTTCTCTCCTATTGTTTCTGAAAATGGTATTTAAACATGCTCAAATGAGTTAATAAGGGATGCAGTCGCCGCTGCAATAATACTATTTTCAAAACAGAGACAACCAAAAGCTAATTTACATCTATCTCTATTTCGAAAACAGCGCTAATTTTGAAAAAAAATAATGAATAGGTAAGTATGCCAATCGGCATATTTAGCCATTCATTCAATTGTGAAAAAGGAACTAGATAGGCGCTGATTTCAATGTGATATACTTGAATAAATACCCCTTAGACGCTAAAATATGGTGGTGAGGAGGTGCAAAGGAAGACGACCTAATACACAGATACTCAACCGACAGGAGAAGATAAAAAATGAACAATTTATTACCACAAATGATACACATTAAAAACAGGGGATATATAAAACACAAGACAATGTGGCAAACTGTCTCCGTACTGTAGATGTAAGAAAGCCGCGGCCGACAGGAGACTGCAGGAGCTCCAAAAGCAGCACGATCTAATGCTCCTGGGGAATGGGGAAAATGGAAACCGGAGATAAAAAAAAAACAAAGCACGTGGACTACCAGGGACTTTGGCTTTAGTAAATATGACGATAAAGTTCTGGGACTTTGGGCGATTTTGCCAACATCAACCTTAGTAAATGAGGCCCTAGGAGTTTATGGGAAGCTTTAGGGTTAGGCTGTGGGGAAAAGAGTCTTAGGGTTAGACTGCGGGGAACAATTATACCCCTTTCACATCACCACCAAAAACCCAGGTTTTTGGCCTTAGATCAGGGTTTTGGCAAAAACACGGATTTTTGGTGATGATGTGAAACATTCCCTCCGCCTCAACCCAGGTCTCACTTTAAAAATACATGATATATGACCCAAAGTTGGGATTAAATTAATAAATTTACCCCAAAAATACAAAAAATGGTGGTTGCTCAAATCATTTTATAATTTAATCCAGAGTAGGTGCTTGAAATGCATGGGTAACCTACACAGGACTACGATGACAGAAGTCTTGTAAGTGGCAAATTTGAATATATTTGCCAATTTTAATTTTAGAAGGAAACCTTCTCACGGGGACAGAGGCACGAACACACCTGTGATAGGAGATGGACTGGTGATTCACACAGAGGACTCCAGATAAGCTCCACTTATTTTCAGTGCTTACTTATACTGTATAAATGGTACGCGTGTATTATGACTTGAATTGAATTGAAGTCTTTTGTTTAATTCAATATTATATTATGGTCTGGTGTTTTTCTCTATATTATATGTGCGTTTTGAGGCTATCATACAAGAAACATATCTGTTACACAGACTCACCATTCAAACCACTTTTAAATGGGAAGGCTATTAATACAAAGAAGGCAATTCCTACTACTTTCACTGAGGAGCAGATATTAAAAGAACTTTCAAAGCTGAAAGTGGACAAATCAATGGGATACATGCTAGGATACTAAAAGAGCTGAGAGGGGTACTGGCAAAACCATTAACTGAATTGTTCATCCGGTCACTAATGACTGAGGTGATTCCAGAGGATTTGAAAATAGAAACCGTCATCCCTCTGCTTAAAAGTGGAAGTAGGGAAGAAGCGGCAAACTACCGACCAGTGAGTCAAACATCAGTAGTAGGCATATTGATGGAAACATTGTTAAAGGAAAAAATTGTATAGTATCCTTAAACCAGTAATTTACAAGATTCCAAGCAGCATGGATTCACTGGGGAAAGATCATGTCAAACAAATCTTATTGAATTTTTTGACTGGGTCAGTTAAATATTAGATAAAGGGGGAGCTGTAGACATAGCTTATGTAGAATTTAGTAAGGCTTTTGACACTGTGCCACATCACAGACTGTTAAATAAGCTGGAATCTTTGTGATTAGACTTAAAGATAGTTGCATGGATACAATCTTGGTTACAGGATAGACAACAGAGGGTTGTAGTAAATGGAATCCCTTCTGGGGATTGTAAGGTTACCAGTGAAGTACCCCAGGGTTCTGTATTTGGACCAGTGCTATTTAATATCTTTATATTTGAAATTGCCTGTGGTATCGAGGGGAAAATATGCCTTTATACAGCTGAAACAAAGATATGTAACATGGTAGACATGCCAGGAGGGGTACACAAAATGAGGGATGATCTAGGTAGACTGGAGGAATGGTGGCAACTGCAATTTAATGCCAATAAATGCAATATCATGCACTTGGGGCACAAAAACCCAAAAGCACAATATATCATTAATGGCACTACATTAGAAACTACTGAGGAGGAAAGGGATCTAGGATTCATTACTTCATATGACTTAAAGGTAGCCAAGCAATGTAACAAAGCAATGAGAAAGGCAAATCAGATGCTTGGTTGCATAGGGAGAGGAATTAGTAGCAGAAAGAGAGAAGTAGTGATGCCCCTTTATAGATTGTTGGCGCGACATGCCCCTTTATAGATTGTTGGCACGACCTCACCTAGAATACTGTGTGCAGTTCTGGAGGCCATATCTCCAGAAAGACATAAATACATTAGAGACTGTGCAAAGAAGAGCAACTAAAATGGTCCATGGCGTGAGTCACAAAACATACCAAGAAAGGCTACAGGAACTAAACATGTATAGCTTGGAGCAGAGAAGGGAAAAGGGGGATATGATAGCAGCTTTCAAATATATGTGATATAGAAATTACCGCACTCATGAAATGAATGAAAATACCCCTTCTTATTATTTCTTAAGGGATCATGGATCAAATGCAGGACTAATATGGGAAGGAGTCCCTAATTCTTACATACAACAGATACAATGTATACAATGATCTCCCTTTCCCATAGGTGCAGTTCAAATAACAAAATATATGCAAGCCAAAAGAAGAAATTAGAGTGGGTAATTCTAGGGTGCACTAAAAAAAAAGTCAGGAAATAATAATTAGCACTATAATAAAATTATCATCTTTATTAATCACATTTTTTACAAGTTTTTAAATATCAAATCCATGATCCCAAACTGTAGTCAGATTATAGAAGACAGTGTATATGAGGAAAATGTGACTCAAAATGCCAGCGAAATATTAAAAACAATGGGCTGGATCCAGACCTTGTTAAGTGCATGAACTTAGTTACTCAAGGGCTAAACCATGTTGATTTCATGGGGAGGCGAAGACTGCGAAAAGGAACAAAAAAAAACTAAGGTATAGATGACCGAGAAATGGAGAGAGCGGGAATACACAGGAGAGGAAAATGGGATTGTTTGAATAAGATAAAATAAAAATATTGTGAAAGAGGAGAGGAAAAGATCAAAATAAAATAAAAACTGGTTATTGGTTTATTTTTAGGAGGAGGTGGTGGTGGTAGAAATTGTCTCACACCTGATATTCCACGTTTCATCCATTTCGGTTCACCAAGGGCAATGAAGAAACTTTCTTGCCTTTCGTACTCCTCCTCATCTATTATTTTTACCCTTATCGTTTTCCTGTTGGGACATAAGAGAAACAATGGTATATAGAGGAACAGTTTCAGTGCTTTTCCACTTGTTGTTACCCACAAGAGGCTGTCCTATTACAGGCCAAGATAATCAGTGATTCTCCAGCTGCTGGGAAAGACTATACCAGAGAAGGCTGGATGGTGCCAAACCACAAAAGCTGAAGAGCCAAAGGTTGCCTTCCACCTTTATATTGTTCTAATAGATGTTACTAGACAATACAATCACTAGGACAACAAAACTTCAGATGTGATGGGGTTCCGCTGCTGCTGCTTGCAAATGCAGACTGGATAAAGTACAGTAATGGTTTAGCAGAAGTGAAGCTCCACTTGAAGTGTAGTTTTAGCTGAGCTCACGAAGGGCTGTATCCAGACCTAGTTAAGTGCTTGAACTTAGTTACACCTGGGCTAAACCATGTTGATTTCAAGAGGAGCCAAGTTAATTGTATTCTTTGTATGCAGGGATATATCTTTGAATTGCTTACTGCACACATACACTGACCAGCGTTACTATCACACTGTTATTTAGACTTGAGATAGGAAACATCACCTCTCAACTCTAATACAGTTTGCAACAGCTGAAATATGACTCCCCTGCAATCACCATGGTTTAGCCCTTGAGTAACTAAGTTCATGCACTTAACAAGGTCTGGATCAAGCCCAATTAATGAATTACAAGACAAAATAGTACTATTAAAATATAATAATAACAAGGTATAAAAGTGCGAGATACTACATAGTCAACGGGCAGTGTCCTTTGGATTCCCTTATTGCACACTATGGACCGGATTCATGACTCTTGAACGCTTTCTGTGCATGCAGGAGTCTGACCGACTGAATGAGAGAGGGCAGTGAACTCTCCCTGTCTTTCCCTTCTCTTGTTTGGAATAAGTGTTATTTACGCTCCCATGAGGCAGCCTTAAATCACACTCGTCGGTGGGGGAAATGTCCCTCACTGTACAATTTACATGCTTCCCCCACCCACCTTGGTGGGTGGAGGGGAAGCACAGCCCCTTCCCACATACATACCATCGTACGGAACAAAGTTCCATATGATGTTAGTAACAATAGTGTTGCGTTCGCAACACCAACGTAGCATCTGGAGGGCACATGCACCCACCTGTCCATTTAGCCCACTTACGCATCTTGCGTGCATAAGTGAGCAATCTTTACAAAATCTGGATCCGGTCCTATGTTCTTATAATGATGCTGTCATATCACATATAAATCTTACCACACTCCATCTACAAAAGGAGAATATTTATTAATTATGTTTAAAATGGTGATGTTAAAAATTATAATGTTCTTACTTATGGTTAAAAACTTAAAAGCTCTGATGAAACGCGTTGGTAAGATACAGCTTATTATTTACAAGGAGCACCGTCAAAACTACCCTGCTGCTGCCTGCACCAAGCTAAGTGGATTGGCTCTGAACAAGGAAGCACAAGCTGGGACGGGATTCAAGGATGGATAACTGGTACACTATTTAGTGACAGCTAAGGTCCTAATTTAAATGCTTACAATATATTATTATCTGGTATGCATGTATTTTAATGAATTACAGTACAGTGTGTTTTTACAGTATCACACTATGGTCTGTTTTTTTCTCTGTTTTCTTCTCTGTTTTCTATGTGGAGCTAAGTAAAAGTGGTTTGCACTTTCAAGCGCTTTCAAACAAGATTACCTCCGGTACGCAGATACCATTTATTTCTCTGTTTTTGTTTCCTAATTAATTATTTGGTGGAATTGTCACTTTAGAAAAATCAATTTCACAAGGTGTTTTGCAATAATTCATATATTAACACTACGCTTAGATTGCGATTTTGCTTTTTTTCCTTTTTTTCTTACTAAATCTAATATTGGAAGGATATTTTACACAAGAGTGGCACAAAACTAAAATTTTACTTCATTGGACTAAATATATTATCCTGTGCATCTTTGTAATACCTGTACATCTCAAATATCCCCCAAAGGGCTTAACACACCTATGAGCTGAACATCAAAGAAGCTACCCTGACCTAAATCAGTAGAGATAGATATTTATACTTCACGGACATTGGTATTTATAGTGATTGTGTTGCAGGAATCACATTCTCTTCGTTTTTTCTATATATTTATATAGCATTAGAAATTGCTGACAACTGAACATTACACCCGAGTAAATGAGCATAAAAAAGGGGGGTATATTATTTACATTGTCCTGTTTTTACCACTTTTTAGCTGCTTTATATTGTAATTTTTTTTATATTATAATTTTATATTGGTTTTTAATAATTCTGTCCTTTTACCATTGTGTACCAATTATAACCTATACTCATTATGTTCACTTTAAAACATAGAAGATTACTTAAATTATCAGAGATGGTTGGACAACAAAGTAATAGTAACCAAGATTGTATGGAAGAAGATCTAGGGTACATATTGTTAAAATTAGAAAGGTTGTTGGTTAAGGAGTGTAAATTATGGTGGGAGGTAGCTACTCTGAAATAATATCAGGCAGTAGGCATTATACCCCAAGGGTTGATAATTGATAAAGTTGCCTCCTTTAAGACGGATAACAAGGAGTTTGATAAGAGATGGCAAAGTATACTCCATCATTGTTCCTCCTCCCTTATGGAAATCATCATTGAAGAGAGGTTCACCTGTCAGAATTAGAAGCTAAAATCCATGAGAGATCTTTTAGAACCTTTCAAAGACTTAGACGAGTTTAAAGAATTAGAAGGAGAGACTGTTTTGAGAATCAAAGGAGGAGGCAGTCATTAAGAAAAAAAGAGGGAAATTAATTAGGGATAAAGTGTATAAAGATGTTGTCATGTTCAAGGGGTGTTTGGGATCTGTCCCGGGTGTCAGAGATGAATACAACTGAGATGGCTGGAATTGGAAGTGAGCTGGTTTAATGAAGAACGGATGCATACGGAAAATGAATAAACACAATAGTGATCAGTCTCTGAATCAGGAGGTGCAGGGAAGCCAAGGGGACTGGAAGTGCAATGGGAG
>WWET01000579.1:370602-387703 GCA_011038615.1 Limnodynastes dumerilii | reverse complement strand
ATCAAGCAGGACTGGATCAGACAGGACTGGATCAAGCAGGACTGGATCAAGCAGGACTGGATCAGACAGGACTGGATCAAGCAGGACTGGATCAGGCAGGACTGGATCAAGCAGGACTGGATCAGACAGAAGCTCAATGCAGGAGTACTAGGCACCTAGAGGACCTAGTTGTTCTGGAAATGAGTAAAGGGCTTGCAGGGTTTATATAGTGCGCGCTGTTCACCGATAGGCTGGAGGACTGGAGAGGAAGCCAGGCATTGGAAGGGCAGCGTCACCTGATAGATCCAAGATGGCGACGCCCATGGTCCGGAGCACCGCGGAGGTTTGGCGCGAGGATTCCACGAGGATGCCGTTGCTGACACTGCTGCTGGTGAGTATGGAGACTGTCACTGCTTCGGTGACAGTCTCTGGCTGTTAGGCACACGGGACCGCCGGGAGGAGACAGACGCCGCTGGACTACAGAGCGGGTAAGTGCTGCGTCTGCCGCGATATGTGATAGATGTAGAGGGTTTGCATGATGAAGAGGTTCCATCCATGTCCCCTGGTCCTTCTAATGAAGTAACCAATACCCTAATTCCTACTCCTTCCATGTCTAACGGAAAAAAGAAATCCCAAAAAGTTAAACACATCCAAAAATCTCTTGATGGGCCAAAATGTGTTGGCAATAAGTCAGATACCCAGATAAAAATAAGTAATGCATCCTTAGAGAAAAGTAAATATAATAAGGATAATAAAGGGTCCACCCACAATATTAAGAATAAGGGGAATAGTTTTAAGACTGTACAACCACCTCAATCTAAACCATTCCTTCCAAATGACTCTTACCAACTTAATTCTCAATATTATCCCTACCCACCTCCACTGAGGTTTTTTCATAACAATTACAGGGGAGGATATTATCATGGGGGAGAGATCATTTCCAGTCTCATAATACAGGAGGCTTTAGAGGTCATAATTACAACTATCTCTTAAATAGAGACCACTTCAGAGGTAATGAGAGGAATTATCCCCCAAGGGGAAGAGATTTTTACCCCCAATATCCACCACACCCCAATCATCCCAGATTTGAGCAGGATATATATTATCCCCCTATAGAGAATAGGTTTGATCCACTCAGGGAAACCAATCCACAGCATTTTTTAGAGAAGGGGAGGGAGAAAGGGGATCGATATTAGTGGTAGATACCCCCTTACCCCCATTGCACACTAAAATTAAAAGGGGCAAAAGGGTGGGGGTAATAAAGAAAAGGATCCTGATTGAGGAGGAATAAGAAGTCCAACATAATGGATACCTCAAAAGGGGATTCACCTACTAATCATCAGGAAACAGAGACAGATATAGGTATTTTCAGTCTCAGTTCTTACACTCTGTCAGAAAAGGAAGAGAGTTCTGAAACAAGGGTTTAAATTTGCACCAGACAATCAATGTAAGCCATTTGATGTCTGTGGATACACATACATTTATTAGAAAGCTCATCTTAAAAAAGTTTTTTAACAATAAGGAGGATAGTAATAACCCACCACTTACCCCTAGTTTTAGACCCAAATCCACTTTTTATCCTCGACATAAGATTTGCATAATATACAAGTAAAGTGAAAAATACAGAGATTTGGGAATAAAGGGTATAAGGATAATAACCTTACTTATAAAGACAAAGTGGCCCTTAGGCAATTACAAAAACGGAAGGATATTGGGCCTGATCCAGAACAACGCTTCAGAGCGAATTTACGCGTGGCGGAGACGTAAAAACGCATATTTGTAAGTACAGCGCATGCGCACCATAGAAAATACGCTCAATAGCTTAGCGTAATTGTGAACGTATGGGCCATTCACGTATGTGTCACGTAAATACTTACGTGTGGGCTTGTCAATTTTACGTGCTGTGGGCGTGCCAATTATACGTGCATCCAAAATACGTCTGAAATACGTGAAGTAGGCGGGGGGTTGTATTTAAAGTGTACAGTATGGGCGTGCTTAGCTGCGTAAATTCGTCTAGCCCATACGTACGTGTGCGTATGACTGCGGTTACGTTGGAAAAAGTTAAGGTAGGGTTTGGAAAGCGTATCTTGACAAAATACGTATGTTTAAGAGGTGTGTGCCGAGAGGAGTGTAACGAATTTACGCGCACAAAAATACGCTACGCGAATAAACGTACGGCAAACGTAGCTCTGGATCTACCCCATTGTTATCAAATCGGCGGACAAGGGAGGGGTGTTGTCCTAATGGATTCCATAAAATATAAAGGGGAAATCTTGCGCCAATTACAGGACACTAACACATATAGAAAACTTAGGAAAGACCCCACTAAGGACTATCAAGTCAAATTAAATGTGTTGTTGGATAAGTATGTAAATAAAGGGGTAATCACGTCCAAGGAGAAAGAATTTGTTCAGGTGGTGGAGCCTACAATCCTGGTTATATATATTCTACCTAAAATTCACAAGGATGTCATTAATCCCCCTGGGCGTCCCATTGTGGCCGGGACTGGCTCCATCACCTCTAACTTATTCTAACTTATAGATTCTCATCTTCCAAAACTTATGTGCCACATCCCATCATTTATCAAAGATACTACGGATATCTTGGTTAAGATTAAGAATTTAAACTGGAGTAGAGGGTGGAGACTGGTCACAGCCGATGTCTCCTCCCTCTACACCATTATAGACCATGAGAAGGGTCTAGAGGCTGTGAAGTTCTATTTTGAAAAATCTGAAATGGACCTGAATTGATTAATTTCATTCTAAATAGTATCTCTTTTAATCTGAAATTTAATTATTTCAAATCTGATGATGATTTTTATCTTCAACTGTGTGGGACCACCATGGGGACCAGGTTCTCTCTGTGTTATGCCAATTTGTTTTTAGCTTATTGGGACAGAGAAGTTGTCCCTTTGGCGGGAGCGAACCTGGTCTCCTGGTGAAGATATATTGATGATATTCTTTTTGTATGGGGTGGCACTAAGGAAGAATTGGATAATTTTTGTGGGGTTTTAAATACCAATGATCTTAATATTCATTTAACTTTTGAAATTAGTGAAACTTCTGTAAACTTTTTAGACCTGAATATTTATGTGGAGGGAGAGATCCTCAAAACTCAGAACTTTGTGAAAAAAACGGATACGAACTCCTACATACCCATATCAAGCAACCACCATCCCCTCTGGCTGAAAAATGTCCCTAAGGGACAATTTATGAGGGTGAGGAGAAACTGTACCGACATGACAACATATTCTAATCATGCTGCCATTATGAAAGAGCAGTTAATTAATAAAGGTTATGATGCATCCATATTAGATAAGGTTGTTGAAGAAGTTGCTGGGATGGATAGGGATTCACTATTGGGACCTAAAATCAGACTCCATTACAACAAACATACCCTTTATAACTCAATATACCAGTCAATGTAGAGATATAGAAAACATTGTGAATAAACACTGGCATATATTACAAGGGGATACAGAGTTAGAAGGGCACATAGGTATCCGTCCAAAGTTTATTTACAGGAAAGCTGCCAACCTTAAAAATCATTTGGTAAGGAGTGCTTCTGTGGAAAGTGCATCTGCCCCATCTAGAATAACTTCTAAGGGTCTTTATAGGTGTGGGTGTTGCTCCCTATGCAAGAATACGAAGGGTCCTAACAAAGTGGAAAACTACATATCATCAAATCAAAAAGAGGTAAAAATTAACGAATTCATCACTTGCAACAGCACTAATTGTGTGTATGTGATCCAGTGCAAGTGCGGACTTGAATATGTGGGACGGACCTCCAAACCTTTGAAGGTGAGGTGGTTGGAACACCTCACGGACATCAAGAAAGGTCTGCAGGCACATCCTATGTTCTCACATTTCAAAACATATCACAAGTGTGATCCCTCTGCCATAAAAAGTTTTTGTGGCATAAAAAAGGTGAAACCCCATTGGCGGAAGTATGATGAAGGTTCACCTTTAGCCAAATTGGAAATGGAGTATATTTTTTAATTTGAATACTTTAGAACCATTAGGTCTCAACCAAGAATTCGAATTGAAATGGTTTCTCTGATATATGTTTTTTTCTCCTTTTTTTACTGAGTACATCACCAAGTCCAGAGAGTAATATTTACCTACGATCATACCAACCTGGATGAGCCCGAACCTGTCTGCTCTTGGAAGCCATACAGGTATAGGACTGGTTAGTAAATACCAGGTGTTGTAGGTCAAGGGAGATACTCCGGGACAGGTGATGTTCCCTTACAGATGGGATTTCATTTTATAAGTTTTTATTTACAAATATTTTTTATGCAATGCTCCACCTCAATGCCAACAACATTTACCTCTGAATATAATTATAATTTTAATATTTTTTATTACACTTAGGTTCATAATTCTTCTTGGTCAATTGAGTCTACATTCTTAGAAAGGAAGCCGTGCAGCGCCTCTTAGAACTAAGGCCATTTTGAAAAGTTAAATTCTGGTCATGTTTATGCCCATAGAGGGGATGGTGGTGAATTGAGGGATATTGTATTTTTATTGTTCTTATTATTAATACTTTTAATAAATAGTGGTACCCCTATATGTTTTTTCTAGAAAAGTATTTTTAAGATTGATCCAATATGATTCCGTGGATATTTTATGGTTTACATATTTAGGGATATTGATAGGTTTTCACCATACACAATTAGGTGGGTATTATATTGTTCATGTTTAATTGTACATAATTATACAATTTATCACATGATTATGTTTAATGCACTTTATATATATATTTTTTTATAATTATATTTAGTTAGGATTTTCACTATGTGGTATATATAGTAATTTATTGTGACATACTGAATAATATGCAGTTATTTAAAAGTATGTTGGGAATTACACTTTATTTGCACTTATATGCATTTTCATACACTATGCACTTTAGAATGTGCATACATCTTAATTTTTTTTTTTGGTTTCAGCACTATTGTCTGTGAGGGATTTATCTATTAATAATTAATTTTGGCCATTTAGATGTGCATATCAAGGTTAATAACATTTGTTGCACTTTTATTGATTCATATTGACTTTTATTGATTCATATGGATATATGGATTATTTTTCTTTTTTTTTTTTTTATGTGATTTATTACTTATGAATAATTCCTTCCTTTTTTGGGAACTTATTGTCACATATTGAATAATATGCACTTATTTTGCTTCAGAGACTGCACTGGACGGGACTTGATTGCAGACTGCTGGACTGGACTGGATTGCTCCAGAGACTGGACTGGACAGCAGACTGCTGGACTGGACTGGATTGCTCCTGAGACTGGACTGGACAGCGGACTGCTAAATAGCAGCCAGGCTGGTAGCAGAGGTGCAGGTAATGCTGGTAGCAGTAGTGCAGGTAATGCTAGTAGCTGTAGTGCAAGTAATGCTGGTAGCTGTAGTGCAAGTTATGCTGGTAGCTGTAGTGCAGGTAATGCTGGTTGCTGTATTGCAGGTAATGCTGGTTGCTGTATTGCAGATAATGCTGATAGCTGTAGTGCAAGTAATGCTGGTAGCTGTAGTGCAGGTAATGCTGGTGAGCTTGGAGAAGCAGGCTTCTCTAGCAAGGGATTCAGGGAACAGGATGCAAGACAGACTGGACGCAAGACAGGCTGGGCTGGAAGCAAGACAGGCTGAAACCAGGCACCTTGAAGAACCAAGTTGTTCTGCCACTGAGGGATTAGTGCACAGGGTATAAATAGCCCGCCCAGTGCACGGGTTGGCTTGAGGGATGTGTGCTGCAGAGCCAGTATCTGAGTGACTGCTGAAAATCACATGACAGGAGGCAAGATGGCGACACCCATGCACCAGAGGATAGTGGTGCAGATGCCTAATTCCCAGACACTATGCAGCATACATGCTGCAATGGACACTGTGCAGAAGGCTAGCACTATTGGGAGTGGCACCTCTGGAGGGCTGTAGAGCCGGCATGACGTGGGAGAGCCGCTGACAGACGGCTCCTGGTCAGGTAAGTGCGGCGGCGTCTGCCGCTAAGTAGGACACATACATGCATATATAAATCCCACATTACTAACTGTGTTAAAAGCCTCCTGATTGTTACGGTACCGGTAGAGTCCCTGGTTGACAAGAGTTGGTACCACTGGGCAGAGGCTTAAGGCCAGGTACTAGGGAACCAAGGTCCAGGGAACGTTGCGGATGACACTACCAGGCGTGGAGTCTAACAAGGGTCTGGTGTTCACTAGAGCCTCTAATGGTGGGGATATGCTGGGCTGAAGGACTACTAGCAGGTCTCAGCTCCCGACAGCAACGCCCAGCAGAGAAAGGACGAATAGCAAGATAGACATAGAAGGAAAGCAGGATGCGGGTAGAGTGAGAGTCAGAAAGAACTGACCTGTGACTGACAACACAGAACACGTAACAGAGACAACTGGCGGAAGAAGGGGTGACAAGACAAGACAGGACAGACTACACATACAGGGACTCACGCAGCACACAATCAACCAATGAGGAAACAGTGAAAAATATAGGACCCAGTGGACTGCGCTCACAATCAGCAGCGATACCCACACCTAAAGGTATATACTTCTCAATACCTCCTTAAATCACCTGTCTAAAAAATAGGCAGATTGACACAGATAAATGAATAAAAACAGGTGTGTGGTATTTGCGCTTAATGTCTTATTCTTTAAAACTTCAGTACCTTCTGTGACTTAGTCCCAGTTTTTCTGTGTAGTTCTCAAATCCCAAATCTTAGTTGTCTGCTTGTCTTTCTTTATTCCCTTGTTGGTAGGTCTCTGATTGCAACTCTTCAAGACTTTCTTCTCTCTTTCGCAGCTCACCGAGAAATAGAGGGAAGAATCAAGTGTGGTAACGTTAACTTTGGGTATCCTTATCTTTATCTGCATATCGTTTTGATATGTAGATTGCGTATATGCGGCCTTTTAGACCGCATATACGCAATCTACGTATCGAAACGATACGCAGATTACGTACAATAGCTACTACGCATGCGCAGTAGCTATTGTTTATTGAATTACGTCTGTCTATGGAAGACGGACGTAGTTCTGGATCCGGCCCAATGCTCATAATTCCACATCCTGTGGTGAAGAAAAAATGTAAGTGGTGTCCGTATAATTCTTTCCTTCCCAGCTGTCCTTTGGAACCTCTTTGGGAAAAAACACAAACACACACCTCCTTATGCAGACATTAGTAGCAACAAGCAGGGGACAGTGTGAATAATCCATTCACACTTAACCTTCTCCGGGTTTTTCTAGCCTCTTGGAAATCCTCCTTCCCAAAGCAATATTGTTTCCTCCCTCAGAAAAAGTTTTTATGTGCTGCACTCTTTTCTCAAAAAAAAAAAAACCCCTTTATTAAAACCTTAAAAAATTCCTTTATTAAAAATCAACTCAAATTCAATTATAACATCAAAGTGAAGAAATGTTCTTATATTGTATTTGTATTTGAATATATGTATATGTATTTGAATTTAAGAACATTTCTTCACTTTGATGTTATAATTGAAATTGAGTTGATTTTTAATAAAGGAATTTTTTAAAGAAAGAGTGCAGCACATAAAAACTTTTTCTGAGGGAGGAAACAATATTGCTATTGGGAAGGAGGATTTCCAAGAGGCTAGAAAAACACCAGCACCGGATTTATATAGAGGCTGCTATCCTCTGATAGGTTAGCAGCCTTCCAGCCCCCATTATCCAACAGGACGTCTCCCAGGCATAGGAGGACTTCCAGTAATAGTGCAGGTACAGGGAGGTGGAGCTTGTGCCTGATCATGACTGCGGTTGTGCCCCATGTGCTTTTTGTTTACATGCCACAGTTGACATGTGAGAGGACCGGGAGGGGTGAGTTACTGACACGTCTGCCTGCTCCTGGCGGCAGCATGTAACACTGATTCTAAATATTAAATGGGGTTGTAATCTGTTGTAAGCTCTTTTGCTGGCACATAGAGAAGTAGACAAGTCTGGATGTCTTAGAAATCAGCATAACTCTCCAATCATAGAACATTAAAATCTACTCCAGACTAGTTGGCTCAGTCGGCTACCCAACTCGCAGATTGACCTCCGCTCAGTCATGGACTAATAGTGTTGCAGTATTTCATGTAGCTATTAATGTATGTATTTTTGTCAGTATTTTTATTTTATTTTTTAAGTAGGGGAGGATTGAATGGGACCATTAGATACTGGGTATTGGATACTTTTGGGCCATGTTTAGAAGTTTTCCAACACCTGCCTTACATAACAGTTTAAAGGGCATTATAATGCACATTTAGGGCCCAATTCAATTAAGCGCAAAGCTCACGTTATTTTGGTTGCAAAGCTATTTGTGCAACTTTTTATACGCACCCCATAGAGGTGAGTATTAAAATCCACAAATTTTGGCAACCGTTATAGTCGGTTTTAAGTGCAATTAGCTTCACAACCAAAACCTTACCACAGCCTTAGTGTGTCTTGGTAATGTCTTATATTTGTGTTCATGGGGTGTCATCTTATATCTTTAAGAATTCATAGTTTACCAATTCTAGATATTGTCATTACCAGTAAGTTATAAAAGGATTCCCTAAACCAATGTTATCATCCCCACTGAATCCAGCCTCCATTAAGACGCTACCTAAATCCTACCTTAACATTCTGTGTCGTACTTATTTAAAAAGGGGACAGTGCAGAAGTCTGGATAGTTGGAGGTTGCTTAGCATGCCCTTGATGAACGGTTTACATACCTCCACCCTCCCATTAGTGTAAACACCCCTCCCCTGAGGATCAGTATCAATCCAGGGAATTAAGTGCTTTCCCATTTTGCAGAAATCTGGATCCAGTCCAATAATAATAATGGGGTTGATCCAGAGATATGCGGTAAATCTGTATATTAACCTTTATTGGTATCCACTCTCCTATGTGCGGATGCTGGATCTGTGCCCAGTACCCTACCTTAAGTATTCCACATGGAAATCCTTCCGTGCGGTATACTAAATTGCAATGCCCACCCACTACTGCACGTGGTAAGTGGGCCAGCCCCCTGTGTAGGACTGTATTACGCATGGAATGCAGCATTTAGTAGCTGCGTTCTGTTGCGGAAGTATAAGTACATAAGTTAGCTCCTATTCTTAAGTCTGGACCTAGCCCAATATTATGTTTTTGTAATAAAATATAAAGCACATGGCTATGTATTGTAATTTCTGCAGAAAATCTGTGGTTTTCAAAATAGACATCATACAAAATAAATGTTTCAAGAAAACTGAAAGCTCCCAGAGATTGTCCTATTTTATTACTTACTCATTCAATATGAACGTGCAAATCTCCTTCATTTAAACAACATGCTTGCAAAAGAAGACTTTGTACAAAATAGCAGCAGGCTTATCATTCTCATCCCATAGAACATAGAGCAGTACAGACCTATTTTTAACTGGGATTCCAGGTATCCCTAGAAACCACTAATGTTCTGAATAGGAGTGTAAAGTATAGATCAGCATGTTCCAAACATATCCAAGCTCAAAATAAAATTCTAAATCTACTCACATCTATGGGAGTATATAAAGCAGTGGTAAACATACCACTAAGTGTAATTGGGCTAAAAAAGACTCATTGGTGGGCAATTTTTTTTCAACATAACAGCTGCACATTATATTTAACATAAGTAGAAGATTTGATGAATAATCTGGCAAGCTGTTTGAGAAACACCATTCACTGTCTCAGCCTTTTCAGTCATATTTGAGAAACATTCAAAGTTGATTCCAGAATTTCGCTTAGATTCTGTAAATTACAGACCTCTCAGTGTAGCCACTCGCCACCGACCTCTTAAAGTCTGAGATCACCTCATTCACTACTTCATACATTAGCCAAGAAGTCTTTCCACTCAAAGCTCTGTAGATTGAACACACAGCAAATATAAACTAGACTCAAAAATGAACCTAACCTATTAGCTGATTCCTTCACTACAAATTCTAGATTAATACAGTGCTCACAAGATTAAAGCACACCATAACTGCTATAAAAAAAGGGTGACAAAATTGGCAAAGATTCATTTTAATGCACTTTTTATTGAGAAAAGTGAGGGTTATGGGAAAATATAAAACAAAGCTGTGTAACTTGAGTTTATTTGACATTTAATTAATTTTCCTGACTTGATTGAAAGAGATAACTACTACATAAATAACTAACTAACTGCTATTTCTACATATAACCAAGTAGTGCCATAAATATGATACATTATATTATTTTAGTTAATTTGTTCTATTATTAAAATTCACAATTAAGAAAAAGTAAAAATCTCCAAAAGGTATATCATTTTATTTTTTTAAATTCAACTATAGTGTTTGTGGCATTTGGCCTGGCTTAAGACAATACATTTATGTAGCCGGAAATGGGAAATTCCAGGACTTGCGTAAGTATCAGTGATGTGTTAATCACTAACACATTACTCACAGAAAAATGTGCTATCAGACAGAATAAATTCAAGCAGAAGAATAATACCATATGATGATAGACTCCACATACTCATTTGAGATGCTGAGGACATTTAAAGTATAAGGACAAAAGATAAAAATGTAACTGACAAGCTTTTTAATGATGTATAAGGTGGTAAATAAAAATGTTAGAAACTCAGGGGCTGATTCAGAGATGCACTTAAACCTTTTTTTAGGTGGACGTGTACAGCTCGGCTAAACCATTTTTCAAATTAAGGGGTATTAATTAATTTTAAAAAATTTGCATGCAGGGAAAATACATTACCTTTACACATAGAACTAAAATACTGCATAGCTTTATGTTCATTCTATAAAAGAGTTGAGCTAATTACTGTTTGCAACAGATGAAAACCATTTTTCAAATTAAGGGGTATTAATTAATTTTAAAAAATTTGCATGCAGGGAAAATACATTACCTTTACACATAGAACTAAAATACTGCATAGCTTTATGATGAAATATGACTCCCCTGCAATCAACATGGTTTAGCCCAGGAGTAACTAATCTCAAGCACTGGATCCAGCCCATTGTAGTGAAATAGTCTACCTATCCAGCAGCAGGCTAGTACCATATGTTTGTGTGTATAACTTGCACAGTACAGGAAGACTTACTAATATTCTGTCTCTGTGCAGGAAGCCTCACTAAGGACCTGATTCAGAGCTGTGCTTCCGTATGTTTTTCATGTGGAATAGTACTGGACATGCCCAGAATGGGAGTGTGCACAGAAAGATGGTTGCAGTGCTGTCTGTGTCCGCGTCCGACTGCACTGAGCTAGTGAAACAGGGAGTTCCACATGATTTAAATGGAAAAAAATCTTGGGATGGTGCAAGTAATAAGAGCGGGTCATTTTCAATGGTAAAGTGCAAAACTTTTTTTTTTTTCTTTCATATTTTTTTTTTTCTTATATGCCAGCATAGCAATAATGTCAAATGGGTCAAATGGGGTTTTAATTGCTTCAAATGCAAGCTTTAAAATAGCCCATTTAAATGTATAATAAACTTTCAGACGCTGTAAAAGCCGCAGCCTCTGCCTATATGATTCTGACTGTGGAGGACACGTCTGCCCCTTTTCATCCCTACATCCTATTCAGTTTCTGCAACTCTGAATTAGGTCCCACAACTGTAATGCTAGGAACATACAAGATTGTATATGGGCAGAGCAACTAGTGTTGTGGGGATAGTAGTTACTACTAGATGCTTCAACTAAGCAGTCTAATTACAACCTCTCAGTAGCAGTTCCACCAATGCATTTCTTTCAAAGCTCAAACATGGACATTGGGACAATATAAATTAATCCCTGCATTGTACAAAACGTGGGGCCAGATTTAATAAGTTGCGGGTTTGAAAAAGTAGAGATGTTGCCTCATAGCGACCAATCAGATTTTAGCTGACATTCTCTACTATGTAATAGGAAAGTGAGAGCTAGAATCTGATTGGTTGCTATAGGCAACATCTCCACTTTTCCAAATCCGCAGCTTATTAAATATGGCCCTTGTTCTTTTCCACTCTTGCCAGTTTTAGAATGAAAACCGAAATCAGTACATTTGGAATGTAGGTATGTTCATGAAGCTCAGGCCTTTACTCCCCTCTGCCATTTAATGTAATGTATGACTGCCAATATTTAAAGACACATATAAATAATTCATGTAAGTTGCTATTCTAGGTTTCATACCTAAAGAATGCTATATTGTATCTTATTTATATGTGAGAGGCATTAAAGAGCAGTATAACTCAAATAACTTAATGGTTGCAACTCCACAGAAACTTTACAAGACCCTTAAAAGCATAAAAATATTGTTATATGTGCAAATAGCTTCTAGATTTTACCTACGACAAAATAAATGCCAATGATTTACAGTAATTACCGTAGTTCAAATGGGTAGAGATACAGTCATATTACAGCTGAATAGTGTCAGTATCTCTTAGTTTAAGATAATTGCATCAAAAATGTAGAGCCATATAGTAACATTGGTGCACATACAGTAGCTCTCTACTGGTGTAATAACTATGTAGTGCCCCTACTTATATTTACTGGATTTAAATTGCAAAATGATTGGTAGCCAAGATGGCAACTGACCTCTCGCCAATCCTCTCCTGTGGGTTAAAACAAACTGATTTGTAATTGAGTTTATTTATTGCAAAAAAAAATCACAGATAACTCAAAAAAATGTTTACAATTCAGAGGTTATTATATTTATCATTGTACTTAATATTATACTTATTAATATGTTTTCATGAACCAATATATTTTCGTTTAATATTCCGAATTTAAAATGCTTTTTGTTACAGTTTTTCTTATACATGTGTCATATCGAGAAGTATATGTTATTAAAATACATCATGAGATGGTAGACTTCTGAAGATTTATGTTCCTTCGTTTAAATATCTTTATAAAAACTGTATATAGAAGAAACAAACAGGTATACTAAAATTCAGATTAATTGGTTTAATAAATAATGTTGTTAATGTCATCATTAACATAATACATGTTAGTTATTAAGCAAATTATATAATAATAAACATTTATTTTATTTTACTTGGGCTGCACATAACAACTTAGGGGCTGAATCAGAGTAAGGGCAAAACCATTCTGCAATGTAAGGGGTGCTAATTAATTTAAAATCTTTTGCAAGGAAAATACATTACTTTTGCACATAAAACTCAAATACTGCATAGCTTTATGTTTTTCATTGTGTTTATTTAAAGATTTGCCATTATAAACATTTTATACATAATACAAAATAATAATAACCCCCAACCCACCCACTACCCCTAACAGACCGGCCCCAAACAAGAGTAACAATACCCCTATATGGGAGCCAATAACAAAACAATACATATGTTTAACATAGAAAAATTAGGGAGCAGTGAAGTCATACTTATACATATTTAGACAAGAGTGATGCATCATAATGGCAAATATACCTCAAACACTATCTGCATACCCTCAAACATGACCCCTCCATTCGTTACATAATACTCTGCCCCTGCTCTTCCTTCTTAATCTCTGATTGCAGTCACCTGTGTTACACACCTTTCTATTCAAATAACTAGTATAACACAGGTGACTGCAATCATTTTAAGAAGGAAGAGCTGAAGCCGAATGGAGGGGGTCATGTTGGAGGGTCTGTATCTAAGAAGGAAAAAACAAAAAACTGGAAAGATTCTGGCAAACATGAATTACAGCAATAGGAGGAGTGAGTTGTGTCACACTTTATCTCAGAGGGGACCAGGGGAGGACGGCAGGGTTCAGGAGAGCAATTCTAGTGTATAACAGCTCTCACTACACCAATGCATAGCTTTATGTTTCATCTATAAAACAGAGTTGAGCTAAGAAATTTCACCTCTCAATTCTAATTTTGCTTTCACAATTTCTTGCCTCCCCTTGCAGTTCCACATGGTATTTCTCAGGTCTCCACTTGCACTTAAAAAGAGGTTTAAGTGCAGGTCTCAATCAGCCCCTTAGAAATTTTAGCAACTTGGATCCAAACCTTGTTAAGTGCATGAACTTAGTTACTCAAGGGCTAAACCATGTTGATTTCAGGGGGAGCCAAGTTAATTGTATTCTTTTCAAATAGGGATATATATTTAAATTGCTTATTGCACACAGATACTGACCAGCTTTACTATCACACTGTTATTTAGACTTGGGATAGGAAACATCACCTCTCAACTCTAATACTGTTTGCAACAGATGAAATATGACTCCCCTGCAATCAGCATGGTTTAGCCCTTGAGTAACTAAGTTCATGCACTTAACAAGGTCTGGATCCAGCCCTTAGTACTTGATTTTGAGTTTAATGCGCAAGCGAAATATGCAATCGTTGTACATCAGGTTAAGAGTTACGTGGTTCTAGAGAAACAGGCAACTCTGAAAAAGGGGCAGACGTGTCCCCCCCACAGCCGGAGTCGTATGATCAGAGGCTTAGACTTGTAGAGCCGTGGACTCTGCCAGTTTCCTAAGCATTCAAATGGGTTTTTTAATACATGCATTTGAAGCAGTTAAAAACCAATTTAAATTATTTTATATTCATGTACATTAATGCCAGAGCATAGTAGTGGTAGTTTACTGCTATGCTGGTATATAATATATAATTTATTTATTTTTTTATAAAAAAAAATAACAAAACATTTAAATTATAAATAGGGTTGACAGTTTTTATTTTAAACTTTTTTTTTTTTAACACACATGGCTCATTTTCCCATTGAAAATTACCTGAGCCTATGACCATCCCCTGAGGTGGTGTAAGCATTGGATGGATACGCAGGCACACTTCCCTGCTATCATGCCTATTTAAATGAGAAAAACACCCCTTTTCTCATTTAAATATCTGTGAAGACCTTGATCCACTAGTGCAGCAGTCAGATGCACAGACAGGCGAATGAGAAGTCTTGCTATTGTATATTTTCCTGCGCGTGCTCCTGTTCTGGGCATGCGCATTGCCAATTCCCGCTGTGTTTCTTACAGACGCGCTGCTTTGAATCAGGTCCTTAGTGATTTCTCTGCTGCTGGGGATGTAATAAATTCTGTACGTTTATGTGACAGTGGCTCTATAAAGAAAACAGAATTTTTGCTCTCTGCTTCTTGAATACTTAGTGGAAGTTGTCCGAAAATGATGACTTTATTTTCTTCTAATTTGCTTTGTTTATCTCTGCTGCCTGGAAACAAATATATTTTATGACAGAAAATCCAGAGAGGAATAGGAATCTTATTCACAAAGGTTACAAATTGGCATTTGTTTTGTTCTGAGGACCAAATTCACTTAGTGAAGATATGATATATGCTGTAAAGATGTAGTAATATATTTCACTTGTAAAAAATTATAAAAAAATAAAAAGTGGGTCCCTTGGGCTTTGCCTTTTCGATTTAATTTAATCTCTCATTCATCACATATTTCTGACCTGCAATGCATAATAACTGATAAGCATACAAGGAATGCTAGTTGACCTAAGCAGGAACGGAATGCAAGTAAGACAATTTGGAATGGAATGCAAGTAAGACAATTTAATTGCACAAACACTAGTAACTAGAAATTGTTGATGGGTTTGCCTGAAGTTTGCTGACAATTTTATAAATGCATCATTCTGGAAAATGAACTCAGCCCTGTAGAACCTATAAATACATAACAAGAAATTCACAAGCATGACTCATATCATATGGTGGAGAATATCACTACCCTAGCAAAACACATGTCCAAGCATTTAGAAAAAAAAAAATTCCATTATTTATGGATCTATTTTTGCAAAGGTTTGCTACATAAAATTGAGATAACAATTTACATAAATCTCTGTTTTTTCTTTTTCTATCACAGTCAGCTAAAGCTATTTCTCAGGTTTAATATCTCAATATGTTTTCTAGAAAGTAGATGACATACCTCACCTGTTCATAGCTAATGTTTTCAGTAAGGTAAAACAGGTGTGAAAGCTTAGCAATAGTGACTGCACAGTTTTCCTTATTAATTACCGGTAAGTATTCTAGGAGAAAGAAAAGTGCTTCAGTTTTATGCCATTATTATACCTAATTAGCACTAAAACATACATGCTATAATCTATTATATAAAAAGTACAGTTAAACCCTCCCTTGACTTAACTTGTTGCCAGATATAACACTATTTATCATGATCCCCACATTCCAATGGGTCCACTTCTCTTACTGATTTTACATTCCCTTTTGTGCTCCAAGGCCCTGAGCTGTGCTTCCGTCTTTTCTCAGACAGAAGCGAGGCCAAAATGTCCCCTGCGCATGCCCAGATCGGGAATGCCCATTAATTTTAAAAAACCAACCATACTGTGCCCTGTTAAAAATACATATAAAAGTCAAAATTTTTCCCCAAAAATTATAATGTAATAAAATATGGACAATATCCCTGTGCCCTACATTAAAAAAATAAATACAGTGTCCACATAATAAACTGTTTAAAAATGGCCACACGTGAGCCTCTAAAATATAAATAATCAAAAAATTACCCAATATCCCTGTCCCCTTCCAAAAAAAAAAAAAAGTGCCCACATAACAAAATGAATGAAAAATCCCACATGTGCTCCCCAAAAATGAAAATAATGTACAATATCAATGTTCCCGTCATCCTAAAAATGCTGGTAGTGTCCTCTTCTAAGTTACAAAAAGAAAAAAAAAAAAGTTTGCCACAAAATAAATTAAAAACTACTTACCTGCTCTGATGGGGGTCCAGTCTTGTAAGCTTTTAATCCAGGGGGGTGGCCAGTGGCGGATTGGTCATAGGCCTTACCGGGAAATTTCCCGGTAGGCCGAAGCACTTTGGAGGCCGGTCGGAGACCGGCCATTATATTTTATTTTAACTTTTTTTTTTTTTTTCCTATTTTTAGTAAAAAAAAATTATTTTTTTCACTTTTAAAAAATTAAGTAAAGGCCCTGCAGTGGCCGCGGTAGCCAGTATAGGGCCGCTGGGTTCATCATTCCGGCGGCCCTGTACTGGCTGACCGCTGCCCCGCAGGGCATTTACTTACGATTAGTGCATTAGGGCATTTCCCATTGGCCGGCGGTGAACAGCTGATTGCGTGCTCGCGGCCACCCATTACAGTACAGGGTAGAGATGTGCAGGACGCGGCAAAGGTAAGTAATGGTTTTTGCTTGCGGGGGGGTAGCTGGACATATGATGGGATTTTTCTGGGGGGAGGGGGCTGGAC
>WWET01000579.1:351327-367230 GCA_011038615.1 Limnodynastes dumerilii | reverse complement strand
GGTGAATTAGTTAGCAGGCATGCATAGAAGCTATTATCGTTATATCCCGGACACATGTGCAATACATCCGGGGTTGTGACTCCAGCCCTAAATATTTAGGGTGCAGCAAAATACTTAATAGCCTTTTATTTGTGCATAAATTATGGCTTGCGTTAATATGACTTTGTCTATAATTACATGTTGGATTAGCCTTGCCACCAATATGGGTATCAATAATTGGTAACCCCGCCCACTTTGTGTTGGCCCTGCCTACAGTTGATTTGATCCCGCCCCCGAGGCCACTTTAAGGTTTTTTTTTCCAGGGCCACTTTAATTTCCCAATCCGCCCCTGGGGGTGGCCTTGGCAAAAAAAACAACCCTATACTTATACCCTCTGTCAGTGTGGGAATATTTCCAAATATCACAATGTAAATTGTTATTTCCCAGCATCCACAAAACTCTTAATAAGGTCTCAAATGATTCAGACAATTTTATTTTCCATCAATATTAACACTTTATTTTATATTATTTTAGTTGCTTATGGAATCCACATGATTTCCTGCAAATTTCTATTGTCCATTTTATTTGAACTTAACATTCCAATGCTGGCCGAGGGTATAAATATAAGTTATTGACAGTAGAACTGTCAGTAGCGTCGGGATGTCCTGGAAGGACATAAGTTGTGTCGTTCACACTAGGGTTTTTTGCCAAGACTCCCCCCCTCGAATTAAAAGGTTACAAAATGAGATCCACTAAAGATAAAGATCCCATCAAGGCAGGGCATGCTTGCGCTTCTGGTTCTCCAAGCAACAGCATGCCCTGTACTTGGGGAAATTTTAACAATTATTTATTTTATAGTAAATGTTAAATACATGTATTTATTTTTTATTTTGTCTAACATGCTTTCTTTTAACATTTTTAGCTTAGAGTGATTTTTTACCATAGTCTTTTTACCACAACGGTATCCAGACACCACTTCTGAGAATATTTAAATGAGATAAACACCCCTTTTCTCATTTAAATATAGTGGAACTCTCCGTTCCACTGGCGCAGGGCAGTCGGAGGCGGACACAGACGGATGGGCAGACTTGCGCCCGTCTTTCTGTGCCCACTCCTGTTGTGAGCATGCGCAGTGCTCATTTTGGCTCTTATATTCTGAATCCGGCCTCATGTTATTCTGACCATGGTTGAGATTTAGGGGCTGACGCAGAGCTGCACTAACACCTTTTTAAGGGCACAACAGGTGCAAGTGTACATTTTAGCAAAACCATGTTGCAATGTGAGGGGTGCAAATTAACTTTAATTATTTTGCATGCAGGGAAAATAAATTGCTTGTGCACATAGAACTCACATGTAGGTCGTTGGCTCGAACGTCCCTTTTTCCAAAGGGCCATTTTCTACCAGCCCACAGCGAAGTGTCTGGGAAATCGATTGCATCAATCAATGATTCCCAGAATAAAGGTGCAGCGGCGAATGGTAAGTATCTCTCCTAGTTCTTACCCTAACACTCCCCTTACATACCCTAACTCTAACCCCCACCTCATAACAGCCTAGCCTAACCCTCTCCTGCCACAGCCTGACCCTAAGACTCCCTTCCCCATAGCCTAAACCTAAGAGTCACCTGCTCACATCCTAACTCTAAGACTCCCCTCCCCACAGCCTGACCCTAACTCCCTCCCCTGTAGCCTAACCCTAAGACTCCCTTTCCTGCTGCCTAACCATAAAACTTTTCTCCCTGCAGGACTCCCCACATACTCACCTCCGGTCTGGCGGAAATGAGCTTTCTCAGTGAAGACTGCATCCCAAACTCACATACTATAAAGACTTATGAGTGATCTATAAATTAGGGCTGAGCTAGGAAATCTCACCTCTGAATTCTAATTCTGTTTTCAAAGTTTAAATTGGCCTTCCCTCGCAGTTGAACATGGTTTTTTCTAGGTCTACACTTGTCCTTGTTTTGCCTTTACTCTCAAATACTGAATTTGCCCCTTATTGATTGAAGAAGCTGGATGAACGAATCAAAAAATATGGGGGTATTTTGGAGTTAAAGAAAAGGAATGTCAGAATTCCAAAAACTTTTAATTGAAATTCAGTGAAAGAGATATCAAATTTTCAGCAACTTAATGAAGGACTCAATATTCCATAGTCCTACTATTTAAACAAATAAAAACATGCTAATTAGATCATTTTGTATAGCTTGTCTATGGATTTTAAGGGGTTTAAAATAGATGAAAATTGTAAATATGTGGAAATATAGTTTTTCTTTCTGTTATCCGTAATGAGTATATGATACAGATTACACTCTATAATAAATGTCTCCATAGCTTAGTGTTTACAATCACTTTTTGCAACAGGACATGCATTGTTATTGAGCGACTGGGTGATTGTCTAATTACATTTCCTCATAACTATATTGTGCAGGAGCCCAAACAACAGCTCATGTAGAACATGCGTCCACCATTTAGGAACCTGCTTAGATAGAAAATGTTGTCTGGAACAGAGAAGATGGTGGAACAGATGACTTATTGGCATGCACTCTGAGTCTGCTATCTTCTGTAGCATTAAATCATCCGTGGGGCACCATGCCAAAAAAACTCTTCATTTCCTTTTAGTGACTTCTTACTGCCCTGACTTGAAGTTTAATAGAGAAGGAAGGACATGATGTAGTTTTAATGACAGGAAACTCATGGCTTCCAAATGAATAAATTCCATCACTAGCTGCCACAATGTGTGCTAATTATTTCCTTTGATAAATTAAAAGCTATAAAAGCCTGAGGATAGACATACAGGTTACAGTTATGGACTGATGATTGGCATTTACTGGCTATTCATATAAACTTCAACATCTAAATGCACAGCTTCAATTGAAAAATGAAATATTCATGTCACTTATATTATGTATAAACACCCAACCAGTTAGTTAATATGTAATGACTTTATTCATTGTTACTTAATGAATTGAATATAAATGAACAGAAATTCAATATTTTATTTTATTTTATGACATGTAAGTTCTCTCTGAAATGGCATCTAAAGAAAACGAAAAAAGGGCGCTTCTAAATGTTGTTGGAACCTCTTATCTGGAAAAGATACGCAGGAGGGTGGAATCAGCATAATTCTGCGGTAAAGGGTCATTACCCTATATTTACTGTAAATATAACATCCAAAAATAGAATGTAAACCAAGTAGAGATATCTCAGACTGGCCCCACTGATAATCTGGTTGTCCCAATTAGAAGAGTTTCTAATAGAATAGTTAAGTTCAATAAATCATCTTGGGAAAGGTGATTGTACTTTATTTCATAAATATATTGAAATAGTGGATACTAAAATAATTAAGGTAGTTCACAAATAAAGACCAGAAAAAGATGTTTGTTACATGTTCATTAAGGGGTTTCGTCATGCAAATAATTCCATTACGTATGCCGTCCAATGTGAAATGCATTATTACTTACATACTGTAGATCAGGCTTGTCAAACTCATGGCCCGTGGGCCGCATGTGGCCCAGAAGATTTTAATTTGGAGCCCTGAAAAGGGCCTGCTATCAGCTGCCACAGCAGTTGACAGCTTATAGCAAAGCCCTTTTAAGCTGTCCTGTGTAACTGCTGCATCAGCCGACAGCAGGAAACAGATTGCTTTACGGCCAGCATCACGCAAATGAGCTGGAAGATGGCGCACACCATGGAGGAGAGACATGGATGGAAGGCATCAAAGGTAAGTAAGGTATAAACGGGAGGCTGGAAACTAATGAATGGGGAATTACTCGGAGCTGGAGTCATATGAATGGGGAATACTGGGGAGCTGGAGCCCTATGAATGGGGAATACTGGGGAGCTGGAACCCTATGTATGGGTAACACTGGGGAGCTGGATCCCTATGAATGGGGAATACTGGGGAACTGGAGACATATGATGTGAGATACTTAACTGGGGACTGGAGAGACATGATGGGGAATTCTGGGGAGGCTGGAGAGACATGATGGGGAATTCTGGGGGACATATGAATGGGTAATAACTGGAAGCTGGAGACATATGAAAGGGGAATTACTAAGAGCTCCTGGTAACCTCTACGGGGACTTTTAGGCTTAGGGGGAGGGTTACAGTTAGGCTCTGGGGAAGGGAGGCTTAAGGTCAGGCTGCGGAAAAGGTAGGGTTAGGGTCAGGCTGCAGGGAAGGGAGGGTTAGGGCCATTGAAGGGGAGGGTTAGGGTTAAGATCAGGCTGTGGGGAAGGGAGGGATAGGGTCAGGCTGTGGGGAAGGGAGGGTTAGGATCAGGCTGCAGGGAAGGGAGGGTTGGGGTAATAGAAGGGGAGGGTTAGGGTAAGGATTAGGCAGAGGGTTGGGGTTAGAATTCTCATCTACCTTTCGGAGCATCGTGTTCGGTGCTTTCCGAACCAGTTTGATAGGGCCGTTCTTGACGGGGACCCACACCCCATCACGCCGCCCCTGCATTTAAGCCAGTGGTCCACAAAGTAATACAGGGCTGCAAAAAATATGCATTTGAGCCACCTGGACTACACTATCTGACTCATTTACTAAATTTCAAACCATAATATTGGGTAGGAGTGATCACTATATTCTTACTGATACACCCTGCTCCAGTTAACATGTGAATGGATATTGCATTCAATAAAGATAAAGCCACTAATACCTTACTGCAATAAGAATTACACTTCATAATGGTTCAGAACAAGAAGCTGGGCTGGTATTTATAGCCACAGAATTTCACAGTTCTGTATAGTAGGAATGTTGTTTTTGCTTTGTGCAAATATTCACTGTTAGTTGACAAAGCAAAAGCACAAAATATATAGTTATATATAATTAAATAATGATTTTTTGAAAAGCAGCTGGCTTCCCCTGATTTACCCAGACAGTCAGCCCAAAGCCTAAGCAAAATGTCCATACCTTTAAGGGATTTTTAAGCTAAGATAGAGCAAGTGTTTGTCCAATGGTCTCATATATCTGTGGGGACTCTGATATTATGATCATCAACCTGGACTTAGACATGACCTGTAGCTGGTGCAAATGATTCTGCTAAAACTGTGCATACTTCAGCAATTTTTGGGTCTGCATTTCATTAATTTGCAGGATCACGTCCTTACTCTAAATGGGCTATTTTAGACAATCCCTTTCCTCCCTCACAACGTTCCTGACCAATGATCGCACCTGTGTGTTGCATTGCGAGTCTGAATATCCTCATTTGCGTGCATTTGCTTTGTGGGCAATACACAAAACTATGGGGCGCACCTCTCATGTTGGATCAGGCCAATTGTAAAATCGGAAACCCCAATAGACAATCTACTCAGTTAAAGCTTACATAATTGTATTCTTTTTTTTACTTCAGAGTATAAATTTTGGTTATCTCAAATAAGTTATAATTATTTACAAATTATACCGATTTATTTACATATAAGTAAGGCATTCATTGGCATGCCCATATAAAGTGGGGGATTACTTTAGCATATTCTTCTGAACTGAGATCTCTACTGTTGCATAATCATGTGATCTGCAGACATTAATGTGTAAACTAATGATGGGAACTTTGAGGCACACAGAATAAGGGGTCTGCATTTGGTATTTAAGGGCAGTGAAAAAAATGATATTGTGCCCCCCTCAACCCTTAAAAAGTTCAGCTTCCTCTTTGGACCTCACTATAGGAACAGAAGACAAGGCAGTTTGATCAAGTTCTGCTCCAAACTTTAAAAATTCTTTCAAGTGACACATATTGTTTGCTGTAGTACATAACGGAAAATACACATGGCTTTCCTCAAGTCAAGGGAGGGGGAAACAGAGAGAGCACAGATGGTAAATGGGAAGTTTCCATGGACTTAAACTCATCTAACAAATAGGCAGCTTAGAAATATTGATGTTTTGTTCTTACCATGGCAGGTGTTACGGAACTACAGTACAAATTGTCATTACAGGTGAAGAGAAAAACACAGAATCCCTTAAAAAGTTGTATATTTTAAGCTAGAAGCGAGAAGCTGTCTGTTGACCTAATTTAGGATTTTTTGTCATATTTTTCTACAAATGAGGTGAAAGTAAGTTTATATTACACTATAGTACAATGCTTTTTCAGTCGCAGGAAACATTTTGATTTATTAGTGAACATTTTTTTTAACTAAATAGACACATCCATGGTGAACCACAGTTCAACAGAAACAGCTGTAGAACATTCTAAGCTGCCAAGTTTTTACTGCAGTAAAAATAAACTCACAAAACTGAGAATTGTGGTCAATGTAGGATTACCTCGACTGGATATGCTAAACAGCATGTACCTGAAGGGATATATGTGATTGATTTCTCGGGATTTAATGTCAGAACAAGAGTTGTAGAAGTTGACTGCTGGATATTAAGTCATTAGAGAGCAAGCATTCTAAGGTAGGAATAAAAACAAGAAATGGTTATTTACATTTTGAAACAGGTTTATGTGCATTTAATATAAATGATGTGTAGTTAAAATATTTTGACACCCCGAGCATATTTCTGTAGTAATTGACCACAAGGATTTTTTTTTTATGCCAAGGAAACATTATTTAAATTAGAAGATGTATAAGGATAAGCATGCTATGAAAAAATACATCTACTGATTTAGAGAGATTTATTTGTAAGCTAAAAAGCCAGTTAACCGCACACTTGCATAATAGTGCGTATTTGTCTCCACCTATGGCTTCACCCTGCATTATCGATAAACACCCTAGTAGATGATTGTTACATCATGAGTTGCTAGATGTAATGTATTCCCTATATATATATATATATATAAAGTGTATATAATGCAATACATTTCAGCCTTATATACTATGCTGGACCTGTATGTGTATATATATATATATATATATATATATATATATATATACCCATTACCATAGAACCTCATATTTACCTATACCAAAAGAACCTAATAAATATACATTTTTCTCTGATTACTTACCTTCAAATTTCATTGTTTAACCAAAATATGGCAACTTTATTAATAATAACAATAAATGATTTACATCTTAACCTAAAAGGTGGCAAAGAGAAGGCAATGCATAGTCGTTATCATCATAAATTATCAGTCATTCCCTATCTGTCTTTAAACCCAAACCAAATAGGTCCAGGAGTGAAACTAGAAAATTATGCCAACTGTGTGTGATCATCCACATACAAACCTACGCCAATTGCGTATTTCAACAATTATAAATTCCCAGCTTAAAGAATTTTCAAACTTTTTACTATCATTGTGAACCCCACCAGCTGACTACTCAGCTGCCTAACTACCAACGTCAGTGTCATCTCTTAAGTAAGAGTCCCAAAATGCTTGATTGTTTCCTTTCATTTTTCGTTTTTGTCAGTTTTTACAATAAACACGCCAATTGCGTTCACTTCATGCTTTGCCAGTTGCCTGCCCATTACTACAAGTTGTGTCCAGTCACTACTCATAATAAGTGTCACATTCTACTTCGACTTTCTATTAGTCTAAACATCTTATCGCCAAGACTGGACTGCCCCTGATAAAGTGCAGGATGGGAGGACAATCTGTTTCTCCTCTGGTTTTCCTGGTGGGAAGGGGAGTCCTTCTCCCATTCCCCATTTTTATTCCCAGATACCCAGTCTGGAAAACCCCTTTTCCCCCACTATTACCAATTATTGGCTATTTAGCTTTGAATCAGCCAGTGAGCCAGTGATGTAGCCCCCATTTAAGGTAATTATTTAATCTTCAGTCCTCTATTTCCTAATCATGCAGCCTATATAAAACCAAATTATTTTCTATAAATTATCTATTACATACTCTTTATAATCACTATATAATTACTATATATTTTATAAGAAAATCTTTCACTTTTTTCCTTTGGTCAAACATTCTTATTAAAGAAAAGGCTGACAGCAGAACAGCATCAACATTCCTAAAAAATATAATTTATCATCCTAACAACTTAATTCACTTACTGGTGAGGTTCCACTGTGATGTCAACATTAATTATTTTGTCAAAGATGCAGAGAAAGGGTACAGCCCTATAGCAGATCCATACTGGACAAATAGTAACACTTTATTGCATGCCTTCATCAGTAAGGGAATTTTGAAATAAGTAACAATGGAGGGCAATGTGTGATTGTATTTTTTTTTTACAATAATCAATGCACATGAAGAAATAATGGTAAATATATTCTAGCAAGGTTGATCATTTTATGAAAGTAGAAACTATCTTGTAACTATGGGCTGGATCCAGACTTAAGTAAGTGCTTGAAATTAGTTACTCATGGGCTAAACCATGTTGATTGCAGGGGGAGTCAAGTTAATTGTAGTCTTTGTATGCATGGATATAGCATTGAATTGCTTACTGCACACAGATACTGACCAGCTTTACTATAACACTGTTATTTAGACTTAGGATAGGAAATATCACCTTTTAAATCTAATACTCATTGCTACAGATGAAATATGACTCCCCTGCAATCAACATGGTTTAGCCCAGGAGTAACTCATTTCAGGCACTTACTTACGTCTGGATCCAACACTATAACATTAAAAGCCTATGAAGAATAAAAGCAAATGTATGTAAGAACTGCCACAGTAGTAATACATTAGTAGAAGTAGTAATATTACCAATGTGTTGAGTTATTTTTATCTTAACTAACTAATGTCTTCAACTTCTCCATTGATTTACTTGGGGTCTATAAAGCCTACATAAAATTTCATATGACTGCTTATCATAGTGACAGAAAATCAGAAAAACTGTTATCACCCAATTTACCATTATATGGCTTCTGGTGAACATAACTAGCAGTAGTAAGAGGAGTCTCTCTATACATACTTACTAAAGGGAGAGTTTGGGCAAGACTTTTAGCAGTTTTGGAAGTGTTTAATGTTCTGAAGCTAAAGTAGATTTAAATTAGCTGTTATAATGCTAGGTTACAAAGAAGCGTTCTAAGTCTGTCTGCAGTAATTCTATCTTTTGGTGTGACTGTATATGTTTTTGTTAAAGCTAGTGACTCCCAATCCTTGGCGGCTGTTATGTTGACAGTCAAAATGTTGACAGGTCAAATTATAGACAGGTCAAAATGTGGATAGTTGAGTATTATGTTAGCATTTTATATAGATCTGTTGACATTTTGACTGGACATTTCATAGCAGACCCCTTGAAATTTATTGTGCAAAATATCTATATCTTGCTGAAATTATGCCATGAAATTATGAAAGAGAAAGCTGGTCATTGGAACCAATATATGTACTGTAGGCAGGACTAAAGTAAATGTACAATAGGTATGTTAAATATAAAGAGGATGGAGGTTCTTGGGCAGTATTATAGGCCTCATCTCTGCTCATCAGCAATATCTCACAGGCAGGGCCCCTGATGAGAGTGTGCAGCTGAGACTCTTCCAACTTAAAAAAATAAAACAGCTTTTAGCAACAAATTATTTCAAACAAACAAACAAAAAATCAGGTGTCACACTGGCCTACCATAAAAATTCTCTGTACGGTCTGTGATCCATCCACCCCTGACCTTTTCAGGGAAAATCACCTAAACTAGTTGTTACCTTAAAAATTATTTGTTTGTAAGGTGTAAATAGAGTTTAGCATGTTTGACTGGTTAGAAGTGTTTAAAATGTGTTTAAATTGTTTTAATCATTTTGTCAAAGCAGCAAAGAACATTTTGTTCCAAAGGACAATTTTATTTTCCTCCTATATGTATAATATTCACAATGATTCAATAGCCCAAGATCGCTATAGATAACTGTGCTCTGGTATCGTCTTTCAGCATTTGCTTCTAGCAATATGTCAGGAACAGGTTTATGGCCTTGAAGTGTTTAGGAAATGCATCCATTATCCATTGCCTGTTATCCATTGCCTGCAGTATTTTCTGCAATAATAGTGCATCACCTACGAATTTAGTTTCTTTGTTTTGTTTTCTGTTTAACTACAGTCGGAACTGAACTGGTTAAGCTGCCTCTAACCAGTATGTTATACAACACATATAAATCACAGACTTCTTTTGGGCAGTTTGAGCAGTATGGGATAGGATAGAATGGTTTTGCAGAAGGAACTATGCAGTCCTAGAATACTAGCACACACAAAACTGTGGGTTATCATGGTATAGAGGTACACAACTCCAATAGAGATTTGAGGAAAAGCCTCTGAACCTTTAACTCAACAATTTAACATAAATTCCTTGGCGACAGAGGTACAACTACTGTGGGAATAGGGAATGCCAATGATGCAGAGGGGGGCTTGTGGCAGTCACCCACCCTGCACCCATGGAACTCAAAGCTGTCAGAGAGTGGTCAGTTAAGACAGTGCTCGGCCGGAGATGCTACTGTGCATGCCTAATTGTCAGGAGCAAAATAAACAGGAGAAAAATCTAAACTAAAAAACACTGCACTTTTTACATTCCCTCTCCCCTCTTTGAGTCCCGTTTTACTTACCTTATATAGCAGCGGTGACAGGAAGCTCCCAGTATCATTGAAACTAGCCGCAGTCATCTCCACATTCTGCACCTGTCTGCTGCATTCAGAGAGTTCCTGTCACATCCAAGACGGTGGCGGTGGTCCTTTCTATGTATCAGAGGGACCCACCACCGCCATCTTGGATGTGGCAGGAAGGTGCTGAATGCAGAAGTAAGGTGCAGAATGTGGAGATGGCGGCAATGGGTCCCTTCTCTGCTACCTGGCAATATCCTGTCCCTGTTGCTACGAAGAGAAAGATTCTTCTAGATAGCGGAGGAGGGATCTGCCACTGCCATTTTGGATGTAGCAGGAAGGTGCTGAATGCAGAAGTATGTTGCAGAATGTGGAGATGGCGGCAATGGGTCCCTTCTCTGCTACCTAGCAACATCCTGTCCCTGTTGCTAGGAAGAGAAAGATTCTTCTAGATAGCGGAGGAGGAATCCGCCACCACCATCTTGGGAATACTGGTGGCTCGAGACCTTTGATGGAAATACTGGTGGGCTGGAGAAACATGATGGGAATATCTTAAGTCTTAATCTTAAATCTCATACGACATTCTGCAATAACTGTACAAAGATTGTACAGTGATACTTATTTCAGATTGTTATTTTTTTTAAAAAAAGCAAATTGCTGTATTCTTCTCTTTAAGCCAAATGTTTTTACATTAATTTCCAGTTCAAATTCCAAAGATTAATGTTAATGAATAGACTCTATTCACATATGTAGGCTTTGTTTCTCAAAACATATGGCACACAATTCTTCTTCCGCTAACATCTTGTCCAAATTATTTTGTGTAAAATTGCCTTTTGTTTCTTTTTATCTCGTTATTGTGTATAGATGCATTTTGTTTAAACTAACCATTAAGGACATAATGCACTGGCCTTTTCTTGGTTAAGGTTTTGGTTAATGATTGAGTGTTACCCACCGAGCTGTATTTTGACCTTTTTTATGCTTGAGCAAAATAATCTTTTACCAAGCCATTACCATTGTTAATAAAAGGCCTTTTATGATGTGCCATTAGGATCTGTAACTGTAAAAAGCCAGAGGAAACTCTGACTTTTATCATTTATTGGGACTTGATATTTCATGGAGGTTTGGAAAAAAGAACATTAGGATGACATTTATTTTAAGTTTTGTTTTTGTTGTTTCTGTTTTTTTATTTTTAAATCTTAAAAACCCGCAGCAACACTGTTGCACATGTTACTGGGACCCGTTCCCTGGAATACAAGCACACTGCTGAGTCTGTTGATCCTTTATTCAATAGGCTTATTTTTATGGAAATTCCCATGCAACCAGTTTGGCCTTTCATCTACAAATCTTAGAGCGTTTTATGTTGTTGAGGCCAAGTATACATTAACTTATTGAGATTCAGTCTGATCAATCCGTGTTAGTTGTGTTTTTCTCAAAAGCCACTTAAAAATAAATCCTTCAAGGCAATGTTCTTAAGACTCACTTTTTCATTATTTCCAGAGGCAAAAGCTGGCAAGGCAATTTATAATTCAATTTTTGCTAAATCCACAACACCTAATATATATGTCAGGCATTTCAACGGCAGAGTACTTTGGGGATAGGTGATAAATTGTACCGATTATAAATGCAAGCTGTTCTTTCAAATATTCAGCTGGAAAAAAAATTGATTATTAGAAACATATAATGTATCTCTTGATTACATTAAAGTACAAAAGATAATCGCAAATATGCTTTCTTTTGTGTTTTATAGTTTAATGGGTGGGCTGCGGTAATACTACTTAAGAAATGCTTGTGGTGATCTTGATGGCAAATTTCACACAACTGTTACTGCATGGTTATATATTAGCACCACAATGTCTCTAAAACCCTGCAAAAATTCAATTAATGCCAAACGCAGCAGCTTTTCTTTGGAAAGATTGCCCTAGTAAGTCTGGCTCCATGTCCTTTAATGTGAAACAATTACATTTTGTGTCCCAGTGTAATCTACAGCCATCTTTTGCAGCCCTTTTAACGTTTCCATCCAGTTTTCTGTGAAATAGTTTTAACAAAATTGTTTATCATTAGCACTGAGCCCAGTCATAAAAAATGTTTTCTGTCCTCTCTGGTCTGTTGTGATAAGCGGCATCAATAAAACAAATCATTTCTGCAGAAATTGCAATTATCATTCTTATAAATAATGTAAAACCCAATAATGTCTTATTGCATTTATTAAGAAGTTATAAAAGTCACACATATATACTTTTTATAACACATGTGACTTTTATATTATATTTGTTCAATTATTTTATTTTCTTGGTGGCTAAACTTAAGGATATTAAAAAAAAATGTAACCGTTACACTGTTTAGTATAAAAAAATGTTTTATTGCAAAGTTTCTATATTAGAGTATTATAAAGAGTCTGTTAATACAGTATACACACCCACAAAGGGCAGGAATTGGGTGCAGAATCATTGCACAGAAGGTCGAGATTGCATTGGAACAACAACATTGGGTGAAATACTTGTTGTATGTATCCAGCTTAAGTACAGATGGAAAGAATGAAGGTGCATTAATTGTCCTCCTGTGAAAGCTGTCCTCATAACTCATCCAGCCTCTGTCTCATGGACTCTTCAACTCTAAAAGGACAATGAAACAGCACTGAAATGATCTCTGGCACAAAAACAAGATCTCAAAGTAGTTCTTGATTGGAACATTTATTTTATGACGCTGACACACGGCTACGAGTGAGTTAGGTGAGGATAGATCAGCACATAACTCACCTGTCCTGCCCCTAACCCGCCCCCATTTTTAGGTACATTATGGCACTTAAGAGTGCCATAGGGCTACCTTATCTAACCATGCAGAGTTTCCTTCTTAAGTGTCACGGCTACAGGGTTTTTGGGACCTGTCATGGGTTCCAAGGGTAATAACAGACAAGCAGGTTGAAAAGGAAGCTTGCTTGTTTAATGAACGGTTGGTACAAGAACTCAGAGAACAGGTGTAATAGCCCAATATGGTCACAATGGCACTCAAGTGGTATGCTGGGCAGGGCCGGACTGGAGCAGGTAAGTAAATGTCCAAAAAACAACGGAACAGGACCGGGCTATACCGGACTGGAGCAGGTAAGTGAATGTCCAGAGAACAATAGAGCAGGACCAGACTAAAGTACAGGCTTCTGGACCGGACTGGAGTGCAGGCAACTGGACCGGACTTGAGTACAGGCAGCTGGACCGGACTGGAGTACAGGCAGCTGGACCAGACTGGAGTACAGGCAGCTGGACGGGACTAGAGTACAGGCAACTGAACTGGACTGGAGTACAGGCAACTGACTTGGACTGGAGTACACGTGGCTGGGCTGGACTGGACTGGACTGGAATGTAGGTGGCTGGGCTGGACCGGACAAGAATACAGACGGCTGAACTGGACTGGAGTGCAGGTGAGGACCAGGACAGGAACCGGATTGTAGGTCAGGACCAGGGCTGGAACCGGATTGCAGGTCAGGACCAGGGCTGGAACCGGATTGCAGGTCAGGACCAGGGCTGGAACTGGATTGCAGGTCAGGACCAGGGCTGGAACCGGATTGCAGGTCAGGACCAGGGCTGGATTGCAGGAACAGGCTGGACCGGGTTTCAGAGACAAGCTGGGACGGGATCACAGGATCAGGCTGGACCAGATTGCAGGAACAGGCTGGACCAGATTGCAGAGTTGAGCTGGGACCGGATTGCAGAGACAAGCTGGGACCGGATCGCAGGATCAGGCTGGATCAGATCTGGACTGCAAGGCAATGCTGGGAGCAGTAATGCAGGCAATGCTGGGAGCAGTGGTGCAGGTAATACTGGGAGCAGTGGTGCAGGTAATGCTGGACTGGATGAAAGGCAGACAGATCAGGATGCAAGACAGATTGGAACTAGGCACCTTGAAGATCAAGACCAGGGTCAGGAGTCAGGATCAATATCAGGAACAGGAGTCAGAGCTGAGACCATGATTAGGAAAAGGTTTCAGGAGCAAGACCAGAATAGCCAGGCAGATTGAACAAGTTGTTCCGGCAATGCATGGATTGTGCACAGGGTTTAAATAGGCCACCCAGTGCAAAGATTGGCTGGAGGAATCATGTGTACTGCAGAGGAGTATCTGAGTGGCTGCTGGGAATCACCTGACAGGAGGCAAGATGGCGACACCCATGCACTAGAGCATAGTGGTATAGATGCCTAATCCCAGACACTAAGAAGCACACAGGCTGCAATGGAGACTGTGCAGGAGGCTGCCACCACTGGGAGCTGCACCTCTGGAGTGCCAGAAAGCGGACATGACGTGGGAGAGCCACTGACAGACGGCTCCTGACATGGTAAGTGCAGCGGCATCTGCCGCTGACCGTGACATTAAGAAGGAAACCACACATAGATATTGCCACTTCCTGCAAACCCCCCCGCCCTCCCCGGCTAGTCTAAAACTCTTCCCCCCCTCCAACTTCTACCTAATCACTTCCCAAAGCGGCTAAGGCCACCTCTTTCTAACTAAACTACTCTGTGTGGTCTTTAAAGACTACACATAGGCAATCTACGTACCTAACTGGTATGTAGATACCAGAAAACTCTGCACCTAATAAGCAGAAGCTTCTTAGGTGTGAATACGGCCCATACTCATTTTGTTAATTGTCACGACCCTGACCTCACCTAAGGCTTTTGTAACTTATCTGGGGCTCAAGGGGTTAATCACAACAGCCACCTGGTCTGTTGTATACAGGGGCGTATCTAGGGTAAATGGAACCTGGGGCAAATCCCAAAAGTGTGCCCCCTCACCCCCAGTTAAATTTTTTTCTATTAATATATATCTCTCTTGATATGTAGCAGGCAAAAGGGCGTGGCTAACTCATTGGGGCGTGTTTAAACAACACTGATATATATCCCATCTTGGTATGCAGTAGGTATTATTGTGCCGCCGCGATATATATAGCAAGACAAAAAAATGGCCCTTGGGCCGTGGCGCACACCTACAAATCCGCTCAATAAGAAACCATCAAAATTAGGGTGAAAGATCTGAGGCCAATGTTATAGAACAAATAAATGACAAAGAACTGTCAAGATCAGCACTCCATAAAAAATGTGCCATATGCAGAGTCCATAGAGTTCCAAAAAAATATATTTATTGATTGCAAGAAAAGTCACATAAAAATAGTCCATATCACAGGAAGAGGTCACATGACAATATCATTCCAGACAAGGTCCATAACAGTATCCAAAAATACAAAAAGTGAACAATGTGCCAAAAAACTAAATGCAGGTCACTGGTTAGAAGATGTACATGGAGAGCAAGCATGCTGCAGGGTAAAGTCAATGTTGTAGAAACAGCTCATAGTCACCAGAAAGATCCATGTAAATAGTGTCCATAAGGTGGCCCCTGGAATGATATTGTCATGTGATATGGACTATTTTTATGTGACTTTTTCTTGCAATCAATAAATATATTTTTTGGGAACTCTATGGACTCTGCATATGGCACATTTTTTATGGAGTGCTGATCCATGTCATTTATTTGTTCTATATATATAT
>WWET01000579.1:314059-325196 GCA_011038615.1 Limnodynastes dumerilii | reverse complement strand
CAGCAGCCTCATTGTCCCCCTTAATATTGGTCCAGCAGCCCCATTGTCCCCCTTAATATTGGTCCACAGCCTCATTGCCCCCCTTAATATTGGTCCAGCAGCCCCATTGCCCCCCTTAATATTGGTCCCCCTTAATATTTGTCCATCCCTTTTTTGTTCATTGCCCCTTCCTTATAGCTGCCTCTTTAGTGTGTGCCCCCTCCATGTTATTCCTCCACTTTCCCCACAGCAAAATCCCTTCTTCCATAATAAAAACTTACCTTTCTTGCCGTCTGCTCTCCAGCTTCCTCCTCCGTGGCGCGCTCTGCAGAATGACGCCAGCGTCACGCTGACGTCTGTGAACAGAGCTCCGTGCGGGTGAGCAGGGCGTCGGTACCCAGCGGCGGCCAGTCCGGCTGTTGGTAAGTAAATGACGCTGAATAGGCACATTCCATTCCTCCGCTCACCTCTATACAGATTGGCAGCGTTCATACAGGAGAATGTATGAACGCTGCTAATCTGTAAGCGTGGTGCGGGGGGATGGCGCCGCATCCCCTCGCGGGGCGCCGGCCCTGTATGAGCGCTTCCAACCTGTATAGCGGGGAGAGGGGGGATGTCCTGCGCCATACTGTATAGGCGCGGAACATCTCCCCGCTCACCTCTATACAGATTGGCAGCGTTCATACAGGAGAATGTATGAACGCTGCTAATCTGTAAGCGTGGTGCGGGGGGATGGCGCCGCATCCCCTCGCGGAGCGGGTCGCCGGCCCTGACTACTGGTGTCTCTTAGGTATTTGATCAATATGGATGGAATGGAATATTACATTTGTGGATAGATCAGACAAAGGGGAAAAATTGATTGCTAAAATAAAAGGCGCTCATAGAATAATATGATTGCCTAATACTCTATAACAGGCCTGGTCAACCTGTGGCTCTCCAGGTGTTCTGATTCTATGCAGTTAAAGCTGGAACCTGTAGTTTCACAGCACCTGGGGTCAGATTTACTAAGCTTCGGGAAAGGAAAAGTGGAGATGTCGCCCATAGCAACCAATCAGATTCAAACTGACATTTTCTAGTATATAATAGGAAAGTGACAGCTAAAGTCTAGATGTTGCTATAGGCAACATCTCCACGTTTACTTTCCCACAGCTTAGTAAATATAGACCCTAAAGAGCCACTCTATAAAATATTTTTCTGCAAGAGGTATGCATTTTACATCTATAAGAACATCTGCAAAGTAACATTCCTTGGCCTGACCTGTGTGACTATGAAGACATGGGGCCTGATCCAGAGCAACGACCGCAAGCGAGCGTACGATCATCGTATGCGAAAATTTGGGCAAAAATTCGCAACGCGCATGCCCAGTATGACAGCTTCCGGTCGCCTGGGCGTCATGAGCGAATAGCGGGCGTATTGTGAGCGTATTTTTCGCTCGCGGGGCGTTCGTTCAGTACGATGGTCGGCTGGGCGCCCGTTTTACTACAGGGAGGTGGGAATAGCCATTTAAATTGTACAGTATGGGCGTGCTAAGGCCGTACGCTCAGCGTATTATGTGCGAATTTTCGTACGCCCGACGGTCGTACCCAGTGTAGGGTATAGGCGTCGTAAGCAGGTACTTTACTATGGGAGTGTTAGGGGCGTGTATGGTTATTCGCACGGTCGAACATACGCATTCGCCCGTCGTGCGAATTTTCATAGCGCTGGATCAGGCCCATGCTCTCTATTTTTTACTCCAGTAAAGTGATTTAAGCACTTGCAAGTAAGGATATCAACAGTTAGTAACCCACAATACGTGTGTATCAATATTTACAGTTTCACAATGGTCTATCAAGAATTATCAAGGAATCAAAGATAGCAAGATAGCTTTTATGTATCATATAAACTATTATTTAATCATTTCCATGGCACCCAACATATACAGTATTTCACATACAAGAGTTTCCTTACCCTGGTTAATGACATATTTCACTCTTTTGTAAAAAATTTGACTTAGAGATGACCACAAGATTCATAAAAAATTACATATTACCCCATCTAATTGTGTATATTTAGAGGAATCTGACTGAATTGTACTATTGTAGTCAAGTCATTAAGCAGACATGGGAGCCATTTCATTAGTACATTGCCATTTAATAGTAATTAATCACGTAACACAGATGTCATATGAGGGTCACAGATACTATAAGGCCATTTGAGGAAAACATTATTTGTAGCTATGAATAGTGATACAGTGCCTGGGATAGTTTACAGTGTATGCAATAAAAGCTAGTCAAACATTGGATCAGAAAGCAGAGTACACCAGATCTTTACTACATTTCAGAAGTTACTTGATTCATGTGGTTCAAACTAAGGTCATTGGGTGAGCCAGAGTAAAAATAACTGTGCTGTGTAGTCAACCTCAATGAGATCTTACAACTGTACAGATACGATGACCTCTCCCTGGTTATTTGCCAGTTTCTTAATCAAATTATATTGTGTTTATTATGTACGTTGAATTTATTAATATCATTGTGACATACTTTCTTTTTTGCATTCTTTTAAACAACCCACTCATACTGTATATATGTATGATTGCATGCTTTGCGCTTATAATAAGTGTATTTTTTTAAATCTTTTAAATAAAATGAGTCTGTATGTATTTTGCAGAGTTTAAAATGATAAAGTGTTACTTAATACAGGTATGCTGGTGCTATATATAAGAAAAACCCAAAACCTTGCTAATAAATAATAATGAATAGTGTAATAAGGGTATGTGAATTCAGATCACCCCTAGGCTCAATCTTAGTGGATGTCACCCAACCCTCCAACACATTGTCTGTATTGCTTTCTTGGGATCACAATGACTCCATAAATATTGGGATCTGTCAGGAAACTCTTGTGACCCATGATTGTTCCCTTTGTATCCTCTGTCCAGGGCCGCCATCAGAAAATGTTGGGCTTGGGACACAGCCACGGGTCTACCCCCATGTGACATCATGGGGGTTGGCTGCAGCAGAACCTTCTTTAACAGTGGGGCGGTGCACGGGATAGTTCTTCCCTGTGCATAGGCCCCCCATCTGCTCCAGGCCCAGGACAATAGTTTTGGCTGCCCCCCCCCCCCCACCCCCCGATGGCAACCTTGCCTCAGTCACCTAGCCTGCTGTCTCAAGAAAAGAGATCTAGACACAGAAGATACATATGTCATGCAGGAGTGCAGAGCAAATAGCATTCTGTTAGATAGAGTAATAACATAACTTCCAAATCATTAAAGTCGTTTTGCAGGCAGACTTCCATGCCCTCAACCCTACCTTAAACTTTACACATAATTAGGGATGCCTTCTGAATTTGTGGGGCTCAGGACAAACCAATGGGGCTCCACCCCCTATTTGCCATAATCGGTGACGTCACATTGGCGGGGCCTCGCAGTAGTCATGGCTGTCCCCCCTGATGGCGACCCTTCACATAATGGGGTGGTTCATAATGGAGAATGGGGTGGTTCATAATGGAACATAGTATATAAGGGATTAATCACCCTTACTGTACTGTACTGTTTTAATTTAAATTCCCCCCCTGCCCACCTTGCATACACACTACACCGTACACATGGCCCGCAATCAGAATAGTTACTTTGCATGATTGAGACTCGTTTGTAGTGCATTTCGATGCTTAATTACCATTTCCGTACATGTGCAGAACACACGCATGAGTACTTACACATTCTAAATGCATAAGTGGCCTGTTGTACCCAATTCTAGATTTGGTCCTTACTGTTGTGTCTACACATGTTTAAGTCTTACAAGTGTTTTTCTATGTCACTACATATGTTTATGTTTTACATTTGTGAATTGTATTAAATGTTATTATGTACTGTGTGATTCCATACATTTTTAGAAGTCCATTCCATGATAGAGACTAGAAAACAATATGTTGACTTGGCAGTCATTAGAATTAATATGTTATTTTAACAGTCATCGACCTCTCACTTCATAGCCTGCTACTAGATACCCAGTGCATTCCAAGAAATATATAGAAACGTCTGTGACCTTATCAAAGAGCAAGATATTTTTAAGATAAGACAACTGGTGCAATTTGTTTTAGCAGCTCTGCATGGTTCTGGGTCTATTGAAAAAGAAAAACACTGTGGGACTAATCCAGAGTTGGGAGTAACACCAACAAAATTTACAGAACATGCAATTCTGAAACTGTAATAGGCCTGAAGTCTGAATCAAAGCCCAAAGGAAGACAAGCAAATAAGAGTTATAATATGCTGGATCATAGAACAGTCAGACAGCGAGTTCAGTACACAGATGAGCAGCAACAAAACTAGGGAAAAAAGCAGAACGTTAAGAAGTCGTCAACTCCACAAGCAGGATGCTGCAAAAGCAAACACGCTAGCACAATAATCAGGTAAATAAGAAAGGATCAGACAAGGCTTATATAGGAAATCTAGGGGTAGAGCTATAACATGCTGGAAAATCAGTAGAACAGGTAAATATGGATTGATCACAAGGTACAGTAATGGCCAGTGCTGAAAATAGTTTAATTAGTAGAGCTGCAGTCATCAAATCTAAGAGTCCTGTGTTCAATCCCTGATAGAAACATAGTACATCATATTATAGTGTATTTTTGCATAATTTTTTTAACCCTGTGCTTGCCCAGATAAGAAGCACAAATGTAGCTATTCAGACTTAAATCTAATATTGAAAGGAAGGAAGTTCATAAACAGCATCTGGATGACTGGGAAAAAAGTACATTAAACCACACACCATGGTGTAAAGTTTAACTGGGGCCCTCTGGAGCCTCTATTGGTGAGACACACAAAAAAAACCGCACTAGTCCACAATACGGACACAAACTCAGGAAAAACCTAAGTTAATTTATACCACTTAACAAGTGTAATTTATAATTTAAACATCCAAAAAGGAATTATGTCCTGATCAATTTTATGAAATATTGAGTTTTTATTATAGTATACAAAAATAGAGAATCGCTAGAGACGAAAATATTACTCATAAAAACTTCCAGCACATAAATACCACTCCCACTAGATACAATGACAGACAATGCAATATGTAGCAATCATGCGATATGTAAAAGAAACATAGTATCAGTAGTCCGCATAATGGTACTTAAAGAAATAACCACAAGCAATTAATGCAGTGAATACATATGAAACATGGTATAAAATAATGAACGTGAGGTTACTTGGAGGAACAACCACCTAAGCTGTAAGGCAGGAACCTGTCCCTACTTACTAACGACCTCACGGTCGTGCTTCGCCCATTCCGGGTCTGTAGCTGCTCCTACTCTGTTCTGTTGACATGGTTATCTTCAAGGAAGTGAAGAAATGACGGTCCTGTGCACCGGGCCGCCGCGGTCAGTCCAACGCGCGTTTTGTCGTGAAACTTAATCATGGGAATCAATCATGCTGGTGGAGAGCCGAGCTGGATATTTAAAGGGACGTGCTCCAATCAATATCAGGCTGGGGTGCTCTTCCCCTAATGCACGAATGCCGAAAAAGAAAATAGGATTAATCACAGGACATAAAAATAATCCAGGTTCAAAACAAATTGTAAAAATAAAATAAATGTTGAAACAATAATCACTGTCGTTATTATGTTAACACATTAATGCAACGAGTGGCAGACTGTTAGAGGAAAACATTTTGGGAAACGAGATGGTAGGTAAAACAGGCACAGAATCCCTGGGTCTTAAAGGGAGTATGTTTGGAATTGTAACTGTGAATAGCTGTGCAGATGCAAAGGGAAAAACAAACAAAAGTACTGTTTTAAAATTATTAATAACTGCATCAAGGCTGTTATAGACAGTACAAATGATTGATCCTAAACATCCAAAGAGAGGCATGTAAATCAACAAAGATAATACCCATGTTACGTATAAGCCACGTGACACCAAAACTGTAATAAAAATATGAACGTATGACCCCAGATATCCAAGAAAGGGGAGAATATGAAGATAACAGTTATTAATAATAGCTAAATCATGCAGCAACACCACAATCCTGCCAGTAACAACTAAATATACATGCAGCCATGCCAGAGGAAATAATCTATGGATATAACAGTTAAAAATAACTATGTCATGTAGCAACCATAACGACCTTGTCAAAAGCAACAGCAAGATAGAAATAAGGGAGTAAGCCCAAAATTGCTTGATGTGTTATATCATATATCAACCACCCATAAATGGCTAGGTTGAACCCAAGAATACTACCATCATGCATATAGTCATGTTGGGAGAGATAGTTTGAAGGACTTATGGTATGCATACAATAATCACATGTAATTGACAGGGTTGGCACAAAGCTCTAATCCACGAAATACAGCATAGAGGAATATTATAAAAAGGGGGTATAGTTTAAACTTTCATTCAAGCCAAAAGGTGAAGTTGAATTTAGCATGAAAATCCAACTTAGTTCTTTCTGGAGCAAAATTTTATTTACATCTCCACCCCAAAAATTAGTTCTACATTTTTCCACTATAAATGCTGATAGACCAGAAGGGTCTGCCTGGTGATGCCTCATAAAATGTTGTGCAACCGGAGTTAATTGTTTTAATTCCTGTGAGTCAGAAATACAATTGTGAATAGTCCCGACATGTTCAAGTAACGCACTCGAAAGTTACGGATGGTTTTACCCACATAATGTTTAGAACAGGGGCAAGATAAACAGTAGATTACATTATTGGAAATGCAACTGAAGAAGTCCAGAATTTGATATTATTTACCAAACCTGTCAAGTACATATTTCGTTGGTGTCATGTGCCTACATGCCTTGCACCTGCCACAAGGATGTGAACCAGCAACAGATCTCCCTTTTACAGATTGGTGACTAGGATAACTGTGTACCAGTATATCCCATAAGTTGCGTGCCCGTCTCCAAGAGATGTCAATTTTAGAGTCAAGTACTTCAGCAAGATCTTTGTCAGAGTGGAGTACATGGAAATGTTTATTGAGTACCTTTGTTAGGGCATCCGATTCCCTACAAAAGTCACCCACAAATCTAATTTTATTGCCACCAGTTTTAGATAGGTTTTTAACCTTTGGGTGAATTAGTGATTTCCGATTGGTGGATTTGGCATGATTATATGACCTGGCCAATAATTTTATGATCACTGCTAGTGTACAGTGATTCTACATCACATGTCACAAGCATTGTATCAGGACCCACCTGAAGATCATTTAGCTTAGATAAAAGGTCCATTGTGTCTCGGAGATATGATGGAAGGGCAAGTACAAATGGTCTCAGATGAAAATCTAAGAATTTGCTTATTAAGTGGTATAAATTAACTCAGGTTTTTCCTGAGTTTGTGTTTGTTTGCCTCTATTGGTGAGGACAGGCTTGTGCTGCAGGGACCCAGCAGGTCGTGGCTCTAGGTGGTAGTACCAAATAATCTAGGAAGGTTTCGGAGTAGGTTAACCCCAGGCACAAGACAACAGTCAGGACAGAGGTGGACTGGACAAAGTAAAGACCAACAAGGAAAGATCAGGTCACAGAATAAAAATGTAAGAATACTCTGGACACAAATAACATGTATGTAATATGGATAAGATTCCAAGAGTACAGAAGAGAACATGGTTCAGGCATACAATCAGACACCGGACACAGGTAGGCAGGGGTAACAGGTTCTAAGCAGAGGCATGTAGGTAACATGTATAGGAAAGCCAGGTAAGCCCAGGAAACCAGATACAGGAGACAGACAGAAGGAGATAGATAATAAAATAAAACAAGGCAATGCAAAGGAAAGAAGCATGCTGGGCAAGAGACAAGGAGTTTTTGGAAACATTCCTTGCTTTTTAATCAACTAAAAGGAATTTCAACCAGTCTATGTACTTGTTTACTTGATGATAAATTATTTGCCTTCTCATATATTGCGGAAAATCACCCTGTTTATTGAGGGCACCACCTTGCCACCTATCAATGCAGTGTGTTGCATTGCAGTTTGAATAGAAGTAGTTTGTGGTGATCCAGAGTTTGAGAGTAAAATAGGTTCCAGCGCAGACCTTGTTAAAATCATTTTGACATATAAAGAGTGAAAAGAAATGTAATTTTATTTTTCATCAGGGAAAACGTAAACGCTGAGGGCCGTATTCAGAGATCCGTTTTCCCGGCCAGTTCCGTGCATATTTTTAGGTACGTTTCAACTGTACATACGTAGTAACTTTTTATACGTAGTTCATGTAGACTATACGTGCGGAAGTGCCTTACGGACGGACTTGTGAATCGCATGTTGATAAATACATCTGGATCTGCGACAGAAAAATATGCACGGTAGAATTTAAATAAAAATGGGCATTTAAATGAAGAAAAGTGGGCGCGATTAACAAGATACACAAGGACGGAGGACATATACGCATGGAACTCCACACGGAAAGTTACAGGTGGTCTATGGAGGCGTAAGTCTCCCAGAGCAAGTCCGAGAGAGAGGAGAGTGTCATGGGTGTGAAGGGGTTTGGCATGCACCAGCCATGCGTATATTTGCAGACCTATCTAGACCTATCTAAACACGGATCTCTGAATACGGCCCTGAATGTTTAATCCATAAATTAAAGTTGAGCTCAGAAACGTTACCTATCAACTTTGCTTTTGTTTGCAGAATTTAAATTTGTCCCCCCTCACACTGCATCATGGCTTTCCTGAGGTGTATACCTGCACCTGTTTAGGTCTTGCTCTCAAATTCTGATTCAGTACTGTAGTATACATTTCTTTTGTGCGAATGAACAGTGTGAATGTACGCACAGATACACTATACTGTTATGTGTACGTATGCATCAGGCCCACAGTATTTATCTGTTTCTGTGTTGCTCAATAGGAAGATGAAAATGTTGATGATTTATAATGAAAGTTAAAAAAAAAATTAGGCTCATAATTTAAACAGAGAAAAGATAAATGATTTTTTAAAGTCCCAAGACACCAAAAGTACCAATCATTTGTAGATCAACAAGTCTTATTAGCTTAGGTTTAAAACAAACAGCTTTATCACAAAACACATCTCAAATAAAAGTTTCATATACAGGCAAATATGGATATATTAGTGTTTGCCTTACATATATGCTGAATTTAACACATTTTATGGAGTATAAGACACTTTTTATGAGGTCATATAGTTCCCAAATTGAAATGCTATCCACTGTGCAATAAATACATTTTTCTCCCTAGAACCTGCCATATGTTTGCGTTTGCTGACGCATTGCTAGCTCAGTTACATAATGTCAGCCATTGTGCTCTGATAACTGATTTCTCACATCATACATATAAAGCAATGGTCCTGTGTGATACAGCTTGACTTACAAAGATATTTACAGAGTGTCTACAAGGCAAATACAGTGCTGAAGCTCTTAACATAAAGTGTTACCAAATGTTTTAATAATGTTTTCCAACTCATTTCCTATGTTTCTGCTGGAGACTTGTCGAAACTCCCTAAATCCCTTTTTGATGGGTAGTAAAAGAAAAAAAAACATGTGCTGAACATCTGATTCATATATTTGTTGAAAATTAGCAGGTAGGATATATATGAACAAATTCAAAATGGACACTTTTTATACATCAGATCCTTACCCAGAGCGCTTGTTTCTAATTTTAGCAATCCTTCTACCGGCACACCAGGGAAGGGATTCTGACATATGTCAAGAAACAGAAACCTTCACCAGTAACGCTGGATCTCAACAGGATTGTCATTTGTAATATTACTTGCTAAATCTCTGTTTCTGTTTATCTGTCTTCTGGGTGCTGTAAACCTTTTTTAAAGTAAAATAAATGGTTACCAGGAATAGACAAAATAGTACAAAAAGAAAACCGATCACGGCACACAATAGAGTAAAAAATGTGCATACTTTAACTGTAAGCAAAAAAATAACTAATGGCTACAAACAGGGGTGGATTCAAAGCGGATGCGTGCCAGATGTCCATGCGAGATATGTGACTCGCGTGGACAGTGTGTGGGGGGGGAATAAATGGTAAAACAGGATAATACAAGGTAAATAAGAATAGATGCCCAAGAAAAACATATAGACAAGGGCACTGAAAAACATTTACCTAATGGCAATGAACCAAAAATCAACATTATAGGTGCTTATGATACATTTACTTTGACTTTGATTACTAGATTACTAGAAAGCATTATAAATTGTTTAACCCTGAACTCTACTAATATTGTATTAAATTAATATAAGGAAACAATGTATAATGTAATAAAATGTATGCTTACTAAAGTGTTTTTTGACCCTCTAGATTCTACAATCTTCAGTGAGCAAGGCATATTTCAGTGTCAGAGATAGAAGGGTGTATGAGTATTGAGTGTGAGTACGACAATTTAAAAGGCTGGGTAAATCTGGTTAAGTCATCTAGTAGCTTACCACTAACATTAGTTTAAGGCAAATCCTATTACATTTAAGCATGGTTGTAATGACTTTTTACTATATATGATACTCTCTTGAATTTAGTAATTTAATAAGAAATAGTTTGAATTTCCAAAATCCACTACAAAATAGAGGATTTATTAAGAACATACTGAGCCAAAGTTTGCCACTTAAATTGATTCAAAATTATGAGATGATTTTTTTTATTGAATTAGAAACTTGTAAACTACGACTGAACTATATTCAACCATTCCTTACCCATTCCTGCACCAGTAGCTTAAAGTATACTATCTAGATATACAGTACCAACAGAGCTCACATAAACATACAATTGCCTTTTCTTATTTATTTATCAACAGGTTTTTATACAGCAGATTACATAGCACTTTACAGAGAATATTTCACATTCACATCAGTCCCTGCCCCATTGGAGCTACCTTCTCATTTCCTTAACACATACACACATATACACACACACTAGTGTTCATTTATTCAGCAGCTACCTCCCAGCATGTTTTTGGTGTGTGGGAGAAAACCAGAGTACCCGGAGGACACCCACACAGATAAGGCCCAGTCTGGGACTCAAACTCATGACCTAGCTCAGTAAGACACAAGTGCTACTCACTGAGCCACCGTGAGCTTCTCTTACATTGGTTGTCATACTTTCATTACACCTCAAAGTGTCTGTCTTGTTTCTGGATTTAGTACTGAGTAAAAAAAATCATCTATTCATGTAATTGCTAATATGTCTGCGTTTTAGTATTGATACATTAATATCTGATGTGTCAAACTCTGATTTTAT
>WWET01000579.1:287315-309427 GCA_011038615.1 Limnodynastes dumerilii | reverse complement strand
TAGTGTGTAGCCAGCTTACAGTATATATGTGCTCAGGCAAATCCCACTGCAGGAGACATTACAGGGTGTTATTGTGCGCATCACTGATAGGCCTGTCACAGCTATGTGCTAATATGTATTCTTCTGATTGGCAACTGGTGGAATATACAACGTTACTCACATGTTGCAAATGAACACCTATGTTTTCATTTACAGGACCATCATCTGTGGCTCCACCACCTCCAGCTCCCAGGCGCAGGGATTGGAGCCCCGACTCTTAGGGGAAAGAACCCAGGGCAAAAAAACATTGTGGTAGATCCTGAACAACGTTTGCTTTACGTTTGTTCGCGTAGCGAATTTTCGCGTACGTAAATTCGCACCGCTACCCTTAACACACCCCCTGCACGGACTTGTGAAGTGAAAATACGCTACCCAAACCCTACCTTAACTTTTCCAGACGTAACACAATACGTCCGCTAACGGGCGTACAGACTACGCGAACGTACGCAGCTTAGCACGCCCATACTCTTTAAATACCCCCCTGCACGGACGTATTTTGTGAAAATACGCTACCCAAACCCTACCTTAACTTTTCCAGACGTAACACAATACGTCCGCTAACGGGCGTACAGACTACGCGAACGTACGCAGCTTAGCACGCCCATACTGTACACTTTAAATACCCCCCTCCGCCTACTTCACGTAATTCGCACGTAATCTTCGCTAACGTATTTTTGGCACGCCCACACGTAATTACATACGTTCGCAATACGTGAATTCTTCTTACGTTAGAAAATACGCTACGCGAATTAGCGTATTTTCTGCGGTGCGCATGCGCAGTACGCTCTAAACTGCGAATTTACGTGTAAACCACACGTAAATTCGCAGAAAAACGTACAGCAGGATCTGCCCCATTATTATTATTATTATTATTATTATTTTCATCACCTTTTATCTACATGGTACCACAAGGGCTCCAAGAACAGTATATAATGGATAATATATAACAACAAGGCAAATATAAAGGGATTTAAGAGAAGACTTAAGTAAAAAACGTCTAGCTGTTTTTTTCTTCAATGTATTACATTACATTAATGACAGTTGAGTTTTGATTGTTTTTATGGCTAAAACTCCCATAGATATTCTAGTAAAACAACCATTAGACATGCATTGGCAATAAATTAAGATATTTACATAAATGCAAACCCAAACTATATAGGTACATAGGTCAAACTGAAGGATACAAGGTACTGCTGCTTAGATTATATTCTAAAGGAGAATGACGGACACAGACGAAGAAGTCAGGAAGCATGAAAGCGAAATTAGACACGCAAGGTCTGTTTTAAAGGTGCATTTATTGGTATCTAGTCGTTACTTCAACAGAAAGTGGGAGGGCATTGTAGGTGAAATCTTGGAGCCAGATTTACTAAGCTGCAGGAAGGAAAAGTGGAGATGTAGCCCATAGCAACCAATCAGATTCTAGCTGACATTTTCTAATATGTTATTGGAAAGTGAGAGCTAGACTCTGATTGGTTGCTATGGGCAACATCTCCACTTTTCCTTCCTGCAGCTTAGTAAATCTGGCCCTATGGTTTAAACCTGAATTTGACGCAGAGGCTCAGCAAGATGGAGTGACAAGAGATGAAAATAAGGTAAGAAGCAGCACTGGTTATAGTTTGCAGAAAAGACTGAGGACTGGATTCTCCTTTAGCAACGTTAGGTCACTTACCCACGCAAGGTGCGTAAGTGACCTGACTTCACTGGAGGATGTTACGCTAGGGTTACTTTATACTAGCGTATAAACAATTGGACAGAACTTTGTTCCAGCCGAGCCCATTTCCCTTTTCCCTTCTGCCCGTCTGTTGTACGGACCGCTTATATGCACGCTACACTTAATGCAGGCTTATGGCAGCATAAGCTGCTATAAAGCCCGCACGCGAGAGTGAAGTGACAGGGGGTGTGCACTCCTCTCTCGCTCGCATACTTACAGTCCCCCGCACGCATGGAAAACGTGCGGGGGTCTGAATCCAGTCCTGAGTAAGATAATTTAGAGAAGAGAAGGTTACAATAATGAAGGTGGGAAATAATATGCACATGAGTGATAGAATACTCCTGTTACATTTTGTTATTGAAGCAAGGTGGGATAAGTTTGACTATGTGCAGTAACCAAAACTAAAGCACCTCTTAGCATGGTGGACAATGCTCTGTAGCGGGTAGCTTAGCAGGGACATCTGCCAAAGGAAAAAAAAAACAAGGTAAAATCATCAAAATTGAGAATTATCAGGACAAGAAAATGTCATAACCAAATTGTAAGCAATGTACAAAATCAAGATCCAAAAGGAAATGTCAGGAACACAAACTAGGTCAAGATACAAGATAATAACCCAGAACATAGGTAATAGACTCAATAGGATCACAGAGACAGTAAAGATGACAAGCAGAACAGGTTTAAGTACTCTGTGGGAGTTTGACAACTTAAAGTTTGTGATGTCAGCAACCAAGTGATATAAATCTGAACCAGTTGTGTTTAGCACTATATTTAGTTAGAGCTCTGTATTGAGTCCTGCATCCGAATTCAGACTGCTGAGGAAATTAAACAGACAGTGAACTGCAGACATCAGTTTCCCTGCAAGCTGTAGATAAATTCTCACCATGGATCTTCACACCATGTAAACTAGTCATGAGAAGGTACAACAGTTGTTAAAGAAGAATCTTTGGCATAGAATTAAAATCTACCACCATTAATTACAGTATGTGAATCTCATTTTTGAGTACACCATAAAAAATGGTGGCAGACAATTGTAACGATGAATCCAGACTTAAGTAAGTGCTTGAAATTAGTTACTCCTAAACTATGTTGATTACAGGGGGAGTCAAGTTAATTGTATTTTTTGCATGCAAGGATAATCTTTGAATTTCTTACTGCACACAGATACTGACCAGCTTTACCATCACACTGGTATTTAGACTTGGGAGAGGAAACATCACCTCTCAACTCTAATACTGTTTGCAACAGATGAAGTATGACTCCCCTGCAATCAACATGGTTTAGCCCAGGAGTAACTAAATTCAAGCACTTACTTAAGTCTGGCTCCAGCCCAATATGAGTAAACCAGGATGGAGGAAACTCACACACCAAAAGCAAAAAACTGTTATTCTAGACATTTGGAGGTCAATTTACATTTCCCTGGTCCCCCCACATTACTGTATGGCCTGGATTCAGAGCTACACTTATACCTTTTTTTAGATGCAAGTGTAGACCTGAGCAACACCGAACTGCAAGGGGAAGTACATTTAAATTGTGAAAGCAATATTATATTTAAGAGGCGAAATTTCTTAGCTGAACTCTGTTTCATAGATAAACGTAAAGCTATATGCAGTATTTGAGTTCTGTGTGCAAAAGTAATGTATTTTCCCTGCATGTTAAAGATTTAAGATGATTGACCACCCCTCATTTTGCAATATGGTTTTGTTGAGCTGTACACTTGCACCTGATTTACCCTTACACCCGAACTCTGAATCCAGGCCTATATCTTTTAGGGGACCATCCATATTGCTGCCAGGAAATCCCGCATTTATCAAATGATTGTTGCACAAGTCAAAGCTAAATGTGTCTGTGCATGCTCACAGCGTACAGGAAACCGTAATACACAATAAGGGAAAAATGCCCTTGTTTAGCACACTACCATATGGGTCACCCTCATATTTTTTTTTATTGCACCACCACACACTTACTCTATAACAGAGAGTATTTTAATAGAAACATAGAAACATAGAAACATAGACATACATACATAAATACATCAAACAGGAAAATTAGGGTCCATTATTTAGACTCATAGGGCTAGGTTTACTAAACCGTGGGAAAGGAAATTGGAGATATTGCTCATAGCAACTAATGAGATTCTAGCTGACATTCTCTAGAATGCATTAGGAAAGCGAGGGCTAAAATCTCATTGGCTGCTATGGGAAACTTCTCCACTTTTCCTTTTCCGCAGTTTAGTAGTCTATTTGCTGAGAATACTAGATCTAATAGGGGCTGGATCACTACTCACAGTTAAATAACCGGTTAAGTGAAATCTTAGTGGTGCTGTACAATGTGGTAAATATAAAGGAGAATAAGTTTTATATTGGAGCAATGGGGACGCGTTCTGTGTAAAGAATGTTCTACTTTCAAAATACAGACAGCCAAAAACTCATTTTTGACTGTCTCTATTTAAAAATAATAGTAATTAGAAAGTTTTACTAATGAATAGGTAAGTATGCCGAATTAATTTTTTGCCATACTTAGCATTTATTATTTCCGAAACTGTCACCGCAAACCCGTTGCACAAGCCGGCCAGGTGAGTATACCAAGGGAGTCTGTGGGGTGTCTTAGGGTTAGGCTGCGGGGAGGGTAGTCTTAGGGTTAGGCTGTGGGGAAGGGAGTCTTAGGATCAGGCTGCAGAGAAGGGAGTCTTAGGGGCAGGCTGCAGGGAAGGGAGTCTTAGGATTAGGCTGCTGGGAGGAGAGGGTAAGGGTTAGGGTAAGGAAAGGAATGGGTTACTTACATTCCCCGCTGCCACTTAGTCCTGGGGATGATCGATTCTCCTCGGTGAGGCACGAGCAATCAATTTGACTGGTATAAAATGGCCCTTTCGAAAAAGGGCCGTTCTAACTGCAGACCCACACCCGAGCAATGACCAGGTCGTCAGTCCACCATCCAGGAATTCAGTTTAAATTTAGCCCAGTATTTTTTATATGATGGTGCTATAGTAATCACTGCAGATAATAAAGGTTACCATATATACATCTTAATCCTTACACTATATTCCACAGGTTTCTGTCATACACTTGCTGTTATTACTAAGGTCAATTCATGTCTTAGGGCCAGCCAGTTAGACAAATTAGCAGCCACAGCTTCAAACTGCTAGGAAGAGCCCCAAACTGCCTGGGCAACTGAGGTAACAGACCTCTACTGCGGAGCCTCAAACCTTTGTTTGCAGAAACAGGATTGTTTTTTTTGTTTTGTTTGTGTTGCGCATTAGATGCTGCACTGTGATACAGGGACATTGTATGAATTAGATATAGCCAGACGGGCAAGGATTTATAAGTGGTAAACTTCCACAATTTACCTTCAAATAAACCATGTTGTTCTGCATATTTGGGATGCAAAAAGAATGGTTTTGTACATGCAAGGAAAATACTGACTGACAGGCCGTAAATAAGCAATAAACATATTTATAACTAGCAGAAGTGCCCGGCATTGCAAAAGTTTCAATCTTAAGTTAAGTCATCAATGAGTTGGATGTAACAACTCTTCCAACAGACCCATGAGGTGGCTGCCCAGTGTGTTTTTTGTTTTTGTGGTGTCGCCAGTAACCCTGACCCCCAGCTTTCCTTTCTATTCAGTTTTATAATCACTTTACATTGTTAATAAATTCATTTAATATCATTCAAAATAAGCAACGTCCCTTTTGCACAACTGACCTTATTTGTTCAAAGCAGGGCTGGAAGTGAGGGGGTACATGGGGGTGTGCCATACTAACACTTCTCCCACTGATTTCATTGAACAGCTGTATATCTCCAGCCACTTCTATTATCTCTTCATTTTCAAACCTCCACTTCTAAATGCCTGGGTCAAAGTTCTGCCCAGTGTACTCCAAATTGAGGTCCGACTAGGACCCTAACCTCCCTAAAATCTTGCCACGATCCATCTGAACCACCTCGTTTTAGTTTCATCCCAATCAATGCAGGAGTGTCCAATGCATAACCAGACAGACAGATGGAACAATGAAATTTATATAAGTGCTGGCCTACAATGCTCACATAACTGTATGCTAAACCAGTCCTCACAGTATTAACCTAGAGTCCATAAGGTTCAGATTTGTACTTGGGTTCACTCTTATCTTTAAATGTGTCCCCTTATTTGTTAGGCAATGAGAACTTTTTTGATTTAAAACACAAATTTTTGATGGGTAACAGATGTTAGCTGGTTTCTCTTACTGGAAATTGTTTTTCTCATTACAATTTTAACTATCATCAACATATCCTAAAACTAACAGTGCAAGAAAGTACAGTAAAAAAAACTTGAAATGCCTATTCCCCAAAACATAGTTGGTAACATAAAGCCTGTATTGATACTAATAAACCCATAATTAGCCTCTATTACTTCCTGGCTCACCTGCCTGAATGTGTTGGTATTTAAAAGCAAGATGCTGCAAAAACAAAATGATCTTGATCTTGAAGTGTCTGGCACTTTGTTGTCACAGAACACTTCAATGCCATACAACAGGATTCTGCAATCTTCTCTATGAGAATGCTGCTCCGACTACATATACAGGGTGTATGCTTTTCCATCATGTTAAAGACAACTAGATGCAGACTTTGCGTGCATGTAAGAAAAAGTACACACACAGAATGATCCTTAGCCATTTCCTGTGCATCAAACCTCTGCCAAAAGCAAAAAGCTCTTCCACTACCTCCTCCCGGCAACTTCACATTCTCTTTGTAGTTACACAAAGTTGACTGTGACTGAGAAGACAGCTAGTGAAGGGACCTTGCTGATTATTATTTCCCTAGTTTTCAGCTCCAAAACATTTCTTCTGCCATGGAGCCCATCCAGAGTGTTTCTTCACTGCAAAGCTCTGATTGCAATTTATTAAGGTCAAAAAGTAGAGAACGAAAAAGTATGGAACAAAAAGGTCCTGAATCTCTCAGAATGCTGGAGCATGGAAAGTAAATTTCTTATTCATGTATATAGGATGTAATCCAGGCTTCTGCAAAAAGTATAGACAAAAATGTAACACACAAGTCCTGAATCTCTCAGAATGCTGGAGCATGGAAACAAAATTTCTTATTCATGTATATAGGATGTAAATATAATGATTGACGAGCGCTAACTGAGGGAATTATTGTAAGAAGGACGTAAACTTAAAAATAAATATAAATATATAAATAACAATAAAATCAATTTTGAACAGTAATAATACCAAAGTAATCTCTGCGCATGTTCTGTGGTAGCGCAAATCCACTATAGAAACCTAATGAAAATGAATCATCCGCACTGAGAAAGCCACATGTGCCCCTTCAAAATCTAAAGAAATAAAAAAAAATGCCAAAAGTATAGAAAAGAATGTAACAAAAAAGTCCTGAATCTCTCAGAATGCTGGAGAATGGAAACTTGTTTTCTTTACTTTTGTATATGGGACGCGATGCAGGCTTCAGCAAAATGGTCGTTTCCCAATTGGCTCGTAAGATCTGTATCCTCTGGTTGTGGTTACATAGTGGGGCTGATCCAGAGCTGTACTTATACCTCTGTTTAGGTACAAGTGTACGTATAAACAATACCACTTTGAACAGTTATTTGAACTGTTACTTTGAACAATAAAGTTATGCAGTATGTGATTTCTACCCCGATTGCCTCAAAATACCGGCTTTTTTGAAGAAAAAGCCGGCTGTAGAAAAAAAGCCGGCTTCTAAAGGCAATCTGAACGGGCAAATTTAAAAAAGCCGGCTACTGAAAGAGCAGGCTAAAAAGAAGTGTTTTAGCCGGGTGTGAACACCGGCTTTCAATAGCCGGGTTGGCGCGTTCAGACTAGGTTAAAAAGCCGGCTTTTTCACTGCAGCCGACTTTTTCATCAAAAAAGCAGGTGTTTTCAGCTCAGTTTTAAATCTCCAAAATTCTGCCCCCTGCCTAAAAAGCCTGCTTTTTAGGCAGTGGCAATCTGAACGTGGTATAAGTAAAGTATTTTCCCTTCATACAAAAGATTTTAAATTAATTAGCACCCCTCCCTTAATTTTCAAATGGTTTGGTCAAGCTGTACACTTGCACCTGTTTTGACCTTACTCCCAGGACCTGATTCAGAGTTTTAGCGGATGCGCAAGTCGCAACCGCTAAAACGTTCTATTCAGAGGTGCGTGTTTCTGAAGAAACACGCACCTCTGAATTGGCCGCATTTAAAAAAAATAAAAATAAAAAAATAAAAAAAACAGCCGGAGCCATAATTGCTCCAACCACACAGCTTGTTTTTAAATTGGTTTGGTGCATGCAAAACAATTAACCCCTTCTCCCGCCTACCCCGCAGCCGCCGCCACCGAAGTATATAAATAAATAAAGAATGGCCCGACAGGGCATGCTACCGCCAGTAGAACTACACCATGAATGACAAGGCATGCTTACACTTGTAGTACTACTAGCGGCAGCATGCCTGGCACCAAATAGTGTTACATGCCCATTCCATTTTCAAAATAAAATACTGTGCCCACATACAAAAATACAAATATATATTGCTCAGAGAAAATATAAAAATATATATTGCCCAGAGAAAATAATAAAATATATATTGCCCAGAGAAAATAATAAAATATATATTGCCCAGAGAAAATAATAAAATATATAGTGCCCAGAGAAAATAATAAAATATATAGTGCCCAGAGTAAATAATAAAATATATATGGGCACTCAGAGCCACGGACAGAGCACACAGTGGTAGTGGAGATCAAATGCTGGATCCCCCTGATCTAAACTCACGTGGTTCTGAGTGGAAGCCACTAGAAAGGACATAAGGGCAGATATTGCAGTAGTATATGATGTAGTGGTCATGATCTGTTTGCAGTCCAGATCCTGTTGTGCATGCATGTGCGGTCACAAAATGTGGGTGTTTTCCACTCACAAAGAAGGCAAAACACCCATATTTCCTAAGGCTGGATTCAGACCACAATTATGAATTACATTTATGCACATAAGTTGATATTAGCTGATAACAGAAAAACCACTGGGTAAACCTCTAAAAATAAATTTAGGTTTGGTTTGTTCTTTACTTTGACTCTTACTGATTATGACAAGTATGACAGGGTAACATACTAGAAGTAAATAACCGTCACAGAAAATGATTGTCTGGAGAGCCATGTAAAATATTTTAAACATAAAAAGATTAATTGAATAAGAAGAGATAAGCGCATAAGAGACTTCTATGAAATGTAGAAATACATCTTTGTGGTTCAGGTTTGAATAATTATGAAAACCATTATGAAAGAGTGGCAAGAAAGAACGTGGTTACTATCACAGCAACGTGGGGCAGAGCTGATGAGGTGTTTGAGTGTAACCATTATTAGAACAGTTGTCTTAGTGTGATGTAACACTACAAGATAACAAAACACACAGTTTGGGAACACCCTGCAGACTCTGTGGAAGGTGACAGAGTGATGAGATTGCAGGAGAAACATTTATGTTACATGCAGTGAGATGCAGTGAGATAAAGGGAAGCTTAAAAGTTTTACATTTATTTTCTTCAAATAGACTTACTTACCAACAAAGGCAAAATATGAAACATCATACCACATAATTAGAAAGATAATAGCAAACCTTAGTTTATTAATTCAAATAAATAAAAAAAATTGTATTTATGTCAGTTTAATCCAAATTAAATTCATTGCAAAAGGGTTAGTATTATAATAATATTAGCATTTATAGCATATTAATGAAAGTTACTTATTCATATAACTACATAAATAATACAAAAATAAATAAATACATGTGTATATAATTCAGACCATCCTGCTCCTAACTCTAACACTCTACTACCGTGGTCACTTACTGTTTCTCACCTTTCCCCTGATTCTGCAACTCTGCTGATCTGTTGGATACTCCTGGGGCCAGATTTACTAAGCTGCAGGAAAAGAAAAGCGGAGATGTTTCCCAGAGCAACCTATCAGATTCTAGCTGACATTTTCTAATCTGTAATAGAAAAGTGAGAGCTAGAATCAAATTGGTTGCTATAGGCAACATCTCCACTTTTCCAAACCCGCAGCTTAGTAAATCTGGCCCCTGATCTACAGTGAACAGTTTAGCTGTCAGTAACATTGCTCTGGGACTACTTATCTGCTTTCTTGTGGGTCAACTTCAGCTTCTGTAGATTCCACAGTTTACAGCTTCCTTCATTGCACTGGATGCCTCATGCCCATACTGGACCTTCCTATTACCCCCGCAGGACTGCTTCTTCATCCATCCCTTAGTGTACACACTGTTCATCTATTCTCTTCAGTGGGTTTTTAGTACTATAACTCCTATGACCTTACTTACTCCCCTCCAGCAAATTCCTCAAAAACTTACTTTCCATCTTGTTTCAAAAATCTCACACCCTGTCCTCCCAATCCCATGATAAACCTAACTTCCATCTGCAATTCACAGAATCTACCATTATTTATCTACCTAGACCTCTTTGCTTTTGACTCTAGGGATAGCTCCCTAATACAATTTAACTACTCCGTCTCTATCCATCAATGAACCTCCCCTGCTTTTTCTAACTGTCTTACTTTTTGCTATTTTATTATTAATACTGAGCTGGATCCTATTTTAATAGATTTCGTTGAAGAGACCTCCAGCTGTGGAGGTCCACTATTGAGATGCCATGCGATCTTAATTACTATAACTGTGAGGGAAGGCTATAGAGGCACACGCAGTATATCTATATTGATGGCAGATACATTTTACCCTCTTCCTCTGACATCGTCTCCATCCTCCCAGGAGTCTTTAGCCATCTATTACTTTGCATCTCTTTATTGCTTTACTAGCTATTTCTAGACATAAATTGTGCTCATATAAAAACAATGGGACTGACCCAGAATTGGAAGTAACAGAAAAAAAGGAGCAAATGTGCACCTTGGAAAAACTCATGTTGAACTTGTTTAGGTAAAGTTTTGTAGCCCAACTCTGTATTATAGTATTAAAATGAAACTATTCAGTATTTCTGTGAAGTAAGAGAAATCGGACAGTATTTTCCCTGCATCCAAAAACATTAATTAATTTGCACCCCTCACAATGCAATGTGGTTCATCCGGGATCAGATTTGCACCGTTTTGAGTAGTTACTCCTGACTCTAGAGCAGCCCCACTATATGGGTTTTCTCCTGTAATGTTGTTCACTGTTTTTCTTTATGCAGCTTCTATAAGGTGCTGCATTCCAGCTGTGGTGTATTAAAAATAAAGCAGGATTATACTTATAATAATAACAATGATGATGATGATGATGATGATTATCATGATAACCTCAGTGATAAGTACTTAGGGAGTTAACAAAACAAACAAATCAAGTTTATTATCAGAGAGTTTGGGTGCCAAAGAAAATAATATATATTGTGTCTGGAACTATTCCTTTCCTGTCTAACTACATCTTCAAAATTGTTGGGGCTTCAAATACATTTAAATATTCCCATTACAACATCAACAACAATGTCAATTCAAGTCCTCCAAAAAACCTCTTAGCAGGAACCCTCGACTACTTGTAGCACTGATAAATTAATTTTCTTTAGCAACCTCACTTAGCCTACTTAGTTTGGCTCCACTATGGCTGGGAGCTTTAATCAGATGCTATACTAACGAATGCTATATTAGCAATGATGTCAGATGAATGGAGGTCACATGACAATAGGCTGCTTCAAAAGAACAGTGCAATGCTTGTATTCCTGTTATTTTAGGTCTAGCCTTAGAAATGACTGTTTAGCAGCCAAATATTACTTAGGCATGACCTGTTATGTGAGCTTTTTCACACTAAATATAAAATTTGCATATAATCTTACACAGGGCTTGGAGTGAGGGAGTATACAGGGGTATGCCATGCCGTCACTTCTGCCACTGATTTCATTGAAAAGCTAAATATCTCCATTTACTTTTATTTATTTTTATATGTCCATACCACCACTTCTAAGTGTCCATACACCACTTCTAAATGTCCATACACCACTTCTAAATGTCCATACCACTACTTCTAAATGTCCTTACACCACTTCTAAATGTCCATACCACCACTTCTAAATGTCCATACCAACACTTCTAAATATCCATACCACCACTTCTAAATGTCCATGCCGCCACTTCTAAATGTCCATGCCGCCACCCCTAATAGTCCATGCCACCACTTCTAAATGTCCATACCACAACTTCTAAATGTCCATACCGCCACTTCTAAATGTCAGTTATGATATATTGGAAGGAATGATTCTGTGTGGAGTGCTTAAGTCAAACTCCATCCTTTTCAAAATATGTATAGCCTGCATGTACAGTGCCCATGTGTGTACACTCATGCAAGGCGTTAGCTGAGCTGTTTTAAGAGTTTCAAGACCAGATTCAGTGGGCATTTTCGATCACTCCGATCAGGAAACGGGTACTTTATGCTGACTATGGGGTAGATCCAGAACTACGTGTTCAATACGTTTCCACGCGTAACGTATTTTCGCACGCGTATGTTCTATACACTCCCCTAGGCACACCCCTTGAATGTACGTAATTCACCGAGTTCCACTTCCCAAACCCTACCTTAACTTTTTTTCACGTAACAGCGTACGTCCGCTAACGGACGTATAGACTGCGTGAACGTACGCCGCTTAGCACGCCCATACTGTACACTTTACATACAAACCTCCACCTACTTCACGTAAAACGAACGTATTGTTGACTCACGTAAAATTGGCACGCCCACACGTAAGTATTTACGTGACAATTACGTGAATGGCCAATACGTTCACAATTACGCTACGCTAATGAGCGTATTTTCTATGGTGCACATGCGCAGTACTTAGAAATAGGAGATTTTACGTCTCCGCCACGCGTAAATTTGCTCCGTTGCTCCGTTTGCTGCGTTGTTCTGGATCAGGCCCTATGTGATTACTGCAAGCTTATATTGTCATTATGTGTCCACACAAACCAGTGATGCAAGTTTTTTCCCTATACAACATGTTCTGGTGAGTGGAAGGGTTTTTACAATAGGGACATGTGTTATGGCTCCCATGCTATGCGTGAGTGAGTATCAAAACTATGGCCCCAAGTGTAGTGAAGGTCTCACAAGATGACAACATCGTCTACCATGACCATCACTGTAGCTCCATAGCTCCCAGTCACTGTGTACCCCGAGGCAGAGCTCCAACTGCTCCTATTTGTAGTTCTGCAATTAAGAGGGGAGAATTATACTAATTATTGTTACTTTTCAAGTACGTATAATGTTTATTAAATGGTTAACTGCTCCACTATAAACGGCCACTGCTGAGCCCATCCAACCCTCCCCCTTGTCACTACTGTATATACATTTCACTTAATACCTATTTTATTTAAATCTATATATTTTGTACATTTTTTTTTTTCAAGTAACTACTACTCCTTGCATGAAGCATACCATTTTGATAATACAATAAAGTAGACCTATCCTGCATTTGTGGATGACTGGGGAAGATGCCATATCGTTAATATTCTTGCCTGTCATGTGACCATATTTTGAAGCATAAAACTAGTGTTCAGTTCATATAATTGATCAGTGGATCAAAGGAGAGCAAGTCACTTTTATAATATTTATTAGGTGTATAAAAGTGGTAATGTAATGTCTATATACAACTATATTTCACATCAGTTACTTAGTACATTGATGTCATTTTCTGAATCTCTTTGTAGAACATAAGACCTAATTCATTATTTTGGAGAAAAACAACACTCTTGATTTATTTACCAAATAATTAGTATGCTCCATTCTACTTATTTTTAAATATCATGATACATGTTGACATTACACAAGAATTCGTTCTTCATTTAGCCCTTGACAGATCTTCCATTGACATTGCAGTAAACCTTTTTAATTAACCAATGTTATTGCACAGTCATTAAATTAGTAAGTGCTGAAATTTCATTTATTTTTATTTATAATTTGTTAGCAGTTCTGCAGATTCTGTGAACTCTGATATTGTTTGTATGTATATTTAAGAAATGTAAAATAAAATGACAAATTTAGTAGTTTAATGACAGTCATGTTTGATAAAGTGTTACATACAAACATAGAATGACGTAGAAGTATAATTTCTGTACAAATTAAGAGTGACCTTTAGTGTTCTAAATAACCAACCCATTTTTTTTATAGTGCACTATATTTTAATTGAAATGGACACTTTATTCCTGAATCCCTAGGCCATATGCATTTAATGGAAATATAGTCAACCTTTAATACAAACCCCAAACCTTTACCATGGACTTTTTAAAATCTTTAATAAGACAATATATCATTTGTACACCAGAAATGCAGGTTATAGATGGAAGGAGCCATTTTCCACCACTGTATTGTCTAGATTAGCAGTTCTCAACCTTTTTTCAGGAAGTACCAGTTACACACTATGGAATCAGGTCAAGTGACATGAAAAAGTACAAGTACAGGTGCTACCTTCTGACAAGGTTGCCCAGTTGCCTTGAGTACCACCAGACAGTAGTTCGAGTGCCAACCTTGATCTAGATTATGAACTGGACCTCAATCATTTGAATACAAACAAAATATAATGAAAATAATGTAAGACCCCTTTTCCTGGTTTGGGTATATGCATAAATGTATGTGTGTGATCAGCACAAGTCCATACGGCAGTGCCTCCATGCAAGTCTTCTCACTGTCTTCTTGTGGGATGGGATTAAAATTATACCCACACAAGATTAATCACAATATTTATAAACACATCCATACTTCAATGTGTTATAAATTATCATGCAAGTATATTTCACTGATTAAACATATTATTGATTAAACAACTGATATTGAAACAATAGTAATGAAATATTTCTTAGTAGTTGCTATACTTTACTTATGTACATCTGTATGTCTATCTATCTATCTATCTATCTATCTATCTATCTATCTATCTATCTATCTATCTATCTATCTATCTATCTATCTATCTATCTATCTCATATCTATCTCTCTATCTATCTCATATCTATCTATCTCATATCTATCTATCTATCTATTAGACAATTGAATACCGTCTAAACTCCCAAGCTAAGTATAGATGTATTTGTATACAGTTCATATACTTGTCTCTAACAGCGCTGCAATAGATCTTTAGTTGGTGCACTTGAGGAGTTTTGCGTCTGATATCAGTTCTGGCCTCTTTTCTAACTGTCTCTTCACTCCAAATGTAGATGCTTAGCTGAAGATCCATAGAAGGGGTATAGCTGAAAGCCCAATCAATCAATTTAGTGCTGGGAATGAATATTTCTGTCTTGTTATAATAAGAAATAAATGAATCAAATTCAGTATATAACATATGCTCCTCTTTAATGATGATATCTACAAACACAACTTAAACAGTCGTTCTCATTAGTGTTATATTTTGTTAGCTTTTCTTTTTACCGCAGCTCTCACTCTCTATATACTTGGTGTAATGCATGCTGCATTCTGCTTACTAACACCCTGTCCCTGCATCAAAACAGGAGCTACAATATGAACAGGTAAATAAATAAAAGTAATTACATGATTTGATAGTAGTAATGTAGTAAAAATATATTCAATAACTTGCCACTAATCCCATAGATTTTTTGGATGCATTTGATTGAAACTCTAGTGTGCTGACAACTTCATGCATTTTTATCTGCTAATTTAGAGGACAGTTGAGAATGTCAGGGAGGTTGACATTCTCTAACACAGAACCATAACTAGGGATGTATGCGAGGGGCTATCACCCAAGGAGATGCTATTAGCCAATTGGAATTGAAATTAAATTGACTATCAGAATTTATTGAGCAAGGTAGTGTTCAGTAGCCCAATAGCAGATGGGGAGACCAGCCTACTCCCCCAACATAGCAAACAGTATTTCCTCCCAAGGATCAAAGGTCTATTGACCATAGCGCCCCCTGGAGATCGGTCTTCCAGTAAGAACACTTTCTTTTTCCCATTCACAACTGCCCAGCCCAGCACCTGGAAGGTGGCAGCTCCTAAAGGGCCCCACCGTTAGGGTATGATGTCCTTTCAATGATCCCGTGTTGTGTGTGTTGCCAGACCAGTCCCCCCACCCTTCCCCCAACATCACCCAAGCGCCAAACACCCCTTGCTGGCCACCAATTGCTACTGCCCCACCATGCACCGCCTGAAAATCAAAAGTCAGAGCAACAACAATAAACTAAGCATATAATTAAGAATACTAAGGGAGGGAGGGAAGAAGAACCTGCTGGAAAGAGGATTAAACCCCTGCTGACCCACATTTAAACCCACCCCTAGCACTATAAACTACCAACCCCTGCCTAGCCTAACTCTGACTAATCTAAATAATACACATATCCTATAAACTCTAGACTGACTGGTGCCTGGTTACCCCCTGCCTATGATTTATTAAACTGCAGCCCAAGGAGGTCTTTGTTTTCTTTTTATTTTCCCTATATCGCTGAAATTTCTAAATTCAGATTTGCTGTCACATAACTGTACTATTACCTAACATTTGTTGCACAAAAACTGCATATATAAGCTGTGCACTCTACAAACAAGGAACAGGCATCGCACAACCACTGGCAAAATGGATGGATTATATACCATACACATAACAGTATGTAAAAAGAAAAACAAATATAGCTCTAGTCTAAAGCTACTTCCATAACTAAGATCATAAATTCGCAGCGGCCAGTACAGATTACAAGCTTACAGAACTGAAGGACATCAATGTAATCTGATGTACTTTTTCACAAACTGCAAACAGTAAATTTCGCAGACATTTATGAACCCCTTTATAGTATATGCTGAGCTTTTACACCTCTTATTTTTTTCTTTACCTTGCCATTGCAGTGAAATATACATTTTGGGAAACTTTTTTTCTGAGAAGTGATGCCATTTGTTCTATTATTTCAGAAAACAAGAGCACATTGCTAGAAGTTTACAGTGAAGTATCTAGGTTTACCACACTTGTCATCCAACATTCAGACACCTACTTGTTATTAAGAACCAATTACCCTTATTAAAGCCATTGCAGGTGGCATAAGTCCCACTATTCAGAACCCTGAGAAACACACTTTACACACCTCTTAATTAAATGGTCAACCACACACACTGCCCATACACATCAAACTTTTAATGTGAAGGGTTCATTGTTTTAGTAGCTGTCTTAAATAAAAACAGATGGGTATGTGACTAAATGCTGCTTGAATATGATTCTTTTACAGATAACATATTTAAAAAATAAAAATAAAAAGCTTTAGCAAATTCCAGATTATTGTTGCTGTACATTAACTGAATCAAATACTTTATGTACTGTATGTTATTTTGCAAATGCAGTAAATATTTGTGAACACCTTAAAATCGATGGCCCAGATCTAGACCCCGCACACTTTACGTGCGTGCAGGGGTCCATAGGTACACGCATATAGTCAGGGCCGCCATCAGAAACTGTGGGGCCCGGGACTGACAAAATATGCAGGGCACAACCCCCACCCCCAGATGGATGGATATATATTTTATATTAGCGCACAGGCTTTAGCATAAGGGTCATCAGATGTTAATGTGCATAGATGTGACATGAACCAAAATCACTGTTTGCTGCTTGGCTATGTTTTAGCGATGCCAACAATTGGTCAGTTATTGGAGGAAAAGCTTTCAATTTGCTGATAGTGAAAATCCATCAGCTGCATCCTCCATACCAACAAAGTCCCACTTCCTATTTCTTTTAATTATTCTTGTCTGCTTGTATTCGGTACAGTTGTAGAGACTTTTGCATTACATCTCAAATTCCGGAAACTGAGACCATAGTGAATCTACAAAAACTGTTAAGGATTCCAACATGCCTGAGGCTTTATTTAAATCCAGTTCTAGTGCTGAAGACAATTACTTCTCTTGTGAAACCTGTTGAGTACTGTAGACCAAAGCTGCACCAAAATTCCAGGTTCTAGTTTACCCATATTTGAGTTTAGTCTTTGCTTCCAAACAAGTTTCTTCTCTCTCTATTTCATCATGCAATAACTTGAGAATGACTTCTTTAATGGATGGAAAGCCTTTTTTCAGGGCATTTAGGGCATCATGTTATGCAGACCAATGTGTGTCTGAAACTGTTACGTTCAGCAGCGCTGGGGACCGGAGCTTACCTTCGGTTCCAGCGATGCTGCGTCCTCTCTCTCCTCTCTGCCAGGCGCCGTACATGCCGCTGACGGCATGTAAACAAACCCCACGTGTCCAGCGGCAGGGCGCGCGCCTGGTCTCTCCCTCTTCTTATGCTGTTTCCCTGTGTGGGGAAACAGCCTATCAGGATCCTCCTGTTCTGGCTGCTGGCCTATCAGGGTCCAGCAGCCTTTATTTAAATCCCCTCCTTCTTGTTTCTGGCGCCGATTATAGTTACTGTTTCAGTGCTGTAGTCTGCTATTTTCTGGTGTGCCTAGTGCTCTTGCCTAGTGATCTGACCGTTGAGTGCCCTTTGTCCTGTTACCATCCCTGCCTGATTTATCTTGTGTATCTCGCTCCCGCTCTCCCACCTTCGTGTACCTACCCTCTCCCATCTCACCTACCTCTTCCCTGGTGTGCATGTCTCTGTTACCCCTTCGGGGGTCCCGCTGGATGTCTGGGCGCGTGTATGCCCTGGTCCGTCTTGTCTCGTCCTGTGAACCATCTTTCGTCCACCGTACCTTGTTCAGTGTTAATTGTCGTCCGTCGCAGGTCGGTATCTACCGACCTGCCCTGCTCCCTCTGTTCTCGAATTCGCCTATTCCCTGGTTCGGGTACTCACCTCTGGTGTCTAGCTTCTCTGCTCCGCGGGTCCGGTTCAACGGGGAACGACCAGGTTATTGGGCCGCAGCCAAATCCATCCCCACCATCAGGGGCTCTGGTGAAAACCCCCCGATAATAAAGTTCACGTACCCCGGCAGCCGACTCGGCCACGCTACTCTATTCTCCCGTGGTCACCTCGGTACTCATCAAGGTAATCCCGAGGTACCACTCCTTACCACTGATCTTCTCACGGCCACTCCGGTACTCATCCAGTTAAACCCGGAGTGCCGTAACAGGTACCGGCTGTTCTGACTCCTTACCCCCCAACGCTGCCCGAATGGCAGAGCGGTGGAGGGCCATGCGTTCTTTGAATTTGCGCACGGTCTTCCCCACGTAGTATAGTCCACATGGACAGATGATGATATATACCACGTGGGTGGTAGAGCAAGTGACGTAATGGCGAATGGTGAATTTTTGATTGGTATGTGGATGGAAAAACGTGGCTCCTGTGACCAAACTTCTGCAGGTGAGACAAGTGGCACAGGAGAAACAGCCTTTCTTGGCATATGTAGACTTGTATACAGTCACATCAGTGTGAACCAGGATATCGCGGAGGTTCCTACCGCGCCTGTAGCTGGGTAATAGATGGTAAGGTTTGAGACAGGTAAGTTCGGGATCTGTAGTCACCAAAGGCCATGCTTTTCTGGCAATCTTACGCAAAATATCACTACGAACATCATATGTTTGGACCCATGGAATAGAAAGACGTTGTGTCTTAGCACGGGGGATTAATGTGTCAGACCGAGGAATCTTTCTGACGCGTTCCTTGGTGCTGATAAGGGCTTGATGATCATAGCCATGTTCTTTAAACATCTGTATCACTTTATGCATTTCCTGATCCCAAACAGAAGTATCACTGATGATCCTGTGGATCCGTAGCGTCTCTGAGTAGGGAAGGCCCCACTTCAGAGCCGGTGGATGATGAGAACAGGCTAAAAGGAGATTGTTCCTATCTGTTGCCTTGCGGTAAACATTGGTAGAGATGTGACACTCGTCCAAACAGAGATTGACATCTAAAAAGTTAATAATAGACGTACTGATGGTATAGGTAAACCGAATGGAATCAGGGATGCTGTTAAGGTCTTCGAGGAACTGTTTTACTACATCTTCACCCCCACGTCAAATGACAAACAGGTCATCGATATACCTAAAGTATGTCACACAGTGTGTTTGAAAACGAACATCACTATAAAAGGGAGTTTTCTCAAATTGGGTCATAAATAGATTTGCCAGCGACGGGGCAACATTTGACCCCATCGCACATCCGGATCTCTGCAAATAATAACACCCATTAAACCAGAAATAATTTCTGGTGAGGGTGAGACGTAACAATTTAATGAGAAATTCGCATGGTGGACCAGAATACGTAGTATCCTCCATGATGGCCTGTTGTACAGTAAACAGCCCCTCGGAATAAGGAATGGATGTGTATAGACATGATACAACCAGGAGGTAATGGATTATGGGCATCAATTTTGATGAGAAAATATGTGGTGTCTTTTAGATGTGAACGGCCTTGAATCACCAGAGGTTGTAAAAAAGAATCTAACCACACAGCAACATTCTGGTAAAGGGACCCACGGGCCGATATGATTGGTCTGCCGGGGGGACGAGAACTGTTTTTATGGATTTTAGGAATGCTATAAAGCATTGGTTTCGTGGGAAAAGGAGTCATAAGAAAATCTGCAGCAGGTTTTTCCAAAATATTCGATGTTACAGCCTCCAAAATGGTGGCATCAAGTTCAGCCTTATATGTGGAGGTTGGATCCGTAAATAATTTGGTGTAAACTTTTTCATCAGAAAGTTGGCAATCAATTCTGACACATAATTAGATGTATTTTGTATGACCAAAGCCCCTCCCTTGTCCGCCGGACGGATAGTGATGGTGGTGTCACAAGATAATGATTTCAGAGCTGCACGTTCACTGGTAGGCAAATTATGGTGAAAGTAGGTGGAATTGTTATTCACACTATGTTCCATGAGACGCGCAAACGTTTTAATCGAGGCATTATGTGTATTCGGGTCAAACCGTTATACAGAAATGTGTTTTAATGGTCGCGATCGGACCAAAAAACATAAATTCACGCCTCTATAGAGGCGAATTTATGTTTTTTTATTTCAATGCGATTTCACCGCGATTCGGTGAAATCACATTTAGTGAATTACAAACATTGTATGTTTGTAATAGAAAAAAGTCGGGACCGCAATTTTCGGACCCGCGATTAAAAAATTACTAAAATCATGTGATTTTTAGCTTAGTGAATCGCCTTTGGCGAATTTTAGGGTCAAAATCACGTGATTTTAGTAAAATCGCGTTTAGTGAATGAGGCCCCATGTCCATTATATCATTCTGCAGCCCCCACTCCATGCCCCTTATTTCTTTCTGTAGCCCCCACTCCATGCCCCTTATTTCTTTCTACAGCCCCCACTCCATGCCCCTTATATCGTTCTGTAACCCCAACTCCATGCCCCTTATATCATTCTGCAGCCCCCACTCCATGCCCCTTATATCATTCTGCAGCCCCCACTCCATACCCCTTATATCTTTCTGTAACTCCCGCTCCATGCCCTTATTTCTTTCTGTAGCCCTAATCCCATCCAATCTTGGGCAACAGCTGACTGCATCTAGTCAGGCTATAGACACAGATCAGATGTACTATACAGACCAAACCTTTTTGAGGCAGTATGGGAAAACGGTGGCAACAATTGGTTACCAGATAATTCCTAAATCAGAACTGATTAGATTAGAACTGAAGAGGATTCAGAGTTTTTGCAGATCCTCTAAAACGTACTATTCAGAGATGTGACCCTGAAAAAAAAAGCAGTCAGAGACGTAATTGGTCCAACCACCGGCAATATTTTTTGTTTAAATAATAAAAAATTAATCACTTCCACCCTGAAATGTCTGCATTTAAATCATACATTATTGCAGCAGGCCACCCCAAACACACCGGCTGAAAATGTTTTCCACAGAGCCAATGGATCACAAAGAAGCTAAGAGGATACAGGAGAAGACTTCAATAGGTAAAAAAATATGTGTATGTGTGTATGTATATGTATGTGTATGTATACAGTTAATGGAAGGTTAAGGGCACAGAGGGAGAAGGGGCAACAAATATTTAATCTTGCCTCCCCCCAACTTAAAAATATTCCAAAACATTGTCATTTTGCCCTGGGAGTCATATTGTCTAGAAATAGCACTACTACTACCTGTGTATAGACAAGAAGTGGGGTAACCTAAATAATGCAGGTCCAAAAGTTGAGCAACAGAATTAGGTAACACAAAGTTTAATGCAACCATAAAAAGAAACACACACATCAAAAAAGAAATGCAATAAGTAACGAGCAAAAACATAAGGAACACTAAAATGTCACTGTAGAGAGTGTGTCACCGTAGAAAGCTCAAGAATCACAGTATTAAATGAGGGCAAATGAATGTTCTAATGCCGCAGTTCCAGTGAGAAACATAGAAACATAGAAAGTGACGGCAGATAAGAGCCACACGGCCCATCTAGTCTGCCCATTTGTTTATTCAAAACTATACTGACCCTAGACCCTATTTACCCTCAATTTGGTTTACAATTTAGGATACCCTTATATTTATCCCAAGCAT
>WWET01000579.1:254426-266395 GCA_011038615.1 Limnodynastes dumerilii | reverse complement strand
TACTCTACTCTAAGTTTCACAGGATACATTTGAAGGATCTAGTGGGAATTATGCAGGACTGGAGCTTTAAAAAGTAATTTTTCCATTAGATTTCAATTATACTTTATTTTATTTTATTAATTCACCCTTTAAATACTCTTACTCTAAGTTTCACAGGATACATTTGAAGGATCTAGTGGGAATTATGCAGGACTGGAGCTTTAAAAAGTAATTTTTCCATGAATGTAGATTTCAACCCTGCCTGACATCATAGCTCTATTATTGTGGTTACCAGGGTTCCCACAGTTCTAGTGTTGTTGGGCAGATTGGGAATAGATTCTAATGATGTATTATTGCTAAGTCTTTTGGTAACTGCACTTCAGTAAGTCTGATCATTTGTTTTCCCTGTGCTTGATTGTTTAAAATGTAGTACTATTACATTATTAAGAGAGATATTGGGCCGTATGCAGAGCTCCGGCCGCATTGCATATGCGGCCGGAGTGTTCCGATATGAGCTACTGTAATATTGTTACGACATCTACGTTACTTGTTGCAACGTAGATTGCGTAGACAATGTCGTAACAAAATTACTGCGCATACAGCCCATTAAGAGGTAATAGGGTTTGCATACATTAAGATATATTTTAGGTAACTTAAATTCAAAGATGTGTACAAGTTAAGGTTAAAAGGAACCTTTAAATGGGAAGTAAAACAGTAAGCGGCAATGAATGGGACTTTGGAGACTGGACAGTATTTGAATCTCAGGCCAAGTGTTTTAAAAATATTGAAAAAAGTGTTTGCAAACAGAGACATGAACAAATACAAACAAGGTGTATTTTAGTGTATATAATATCTGGATATAAACACTTTTGTACATTTATATTTCTTGATCTCAAAGGTCACGATGCAATTTGCCATCAAAAAAGGCCCAGATGTTATTGTCCTATAATACAACCCTGCTTTACTCAGCTGGGAAATATCAACCAGAAAAGAAAAAAAAGCCCCCGCACCAGTAAAACTCACTAATTACTGAAATAGGAAAATCCCCTGTAAAATCCTATATATATTTATTAATCATTTAGGAACGGATCCATCTGCGCTTGGCAGGCCTGGCAACAGAAATCTTGGGGCCCTGGTACTCCCATGTTTTTGGGGGCCCCCATCTCTCTTCAATAGTGGATTTCAGTGATCCCTCTGAACCTTGGGGCCCATCACAGCTGTCCCCTTGTTCCCCCTTGTCGCCGGGCCTGGCACTAGGAGCTCCGACTCTGCGGCTGCAAAGATCCGATGCCTGATCAAAGCCATATCCAAACTACCAGGTGTGCAAGGGAAACCATTCTCCTCACACAAAAGGGAGTCACAGTAACAGGACCCTACTTTAAGGTTTCCACACTGAAATTTGGATAATGTGTAAGGCCTGAAAGCAGCTCTTACTGTAATATTTGAATTCCACCCCCTCCCACCTATGCTGTATGCTTCCGATCCCACCATCAGAAAAAGACTTCCTGCACGTAAATCTGGAATCTGAGGATCCAGGTGTGTGGTGGAAGTCGATGGATTGATGGTCACGACATATAGACATTTTACGGCCATACATTGACTTTCCGTACATCTGGATTCGGTCCTTAATGATTACCTTTATAATAAATTAATAGTATGATATTCCATACTGATAAGCGCTAATAATTTTTCTATAGATGTTCCATTGTTGTTTAGATACAGAAATTCAGGTTTTAATTTATATTGTCTCGTGCTGTCATGCTACAAATGATTTTAAGAATAAGGGCTGAATCCAGACTTAAGTACGTTTTTGAAATTAAGAGAGGAAAGTTACTCTAAACCATGTTGATTGCAGGGGAGTCATTTTTCATATGTTGCAAAGAGTATTAGAGTTGAGAGGTGATGTTTCCTGGCCCAAATCTAAATAACAGTGTGATAGTAAAGCTGGTCAGTATCTGTGTGCAGTAAGCAATTTAAAGATATATCCCTGCATGCAAAGTATACAATTAACTTAAAGAACATTGTAGCGTGCTTAGACTGTTTCACATCGACAATTAAAATATTTGCTGATGCAATTTTATGCCATACGCCAGAATTAACCCTGCTTACAGAACCCAACAACATGATCCATTTCATGAGGTTCAAACTTGTCAGTGATTTGTGACGTGCAGCAGCCTATCAAACAGAAAGACAATAACTAAGTCATAGATAAACTGACATTGGTCTGGATACTGGTGTACTACATGGGGGATATTTCCGATCATTAGGATAAGAAAACGCTCCATTTTGGCACCAATACGGAGAAACACAAACAGAGACCATACGTCAGAAGCACCTGGAAGCAGACATAAGAAATTGGATGCCAACCTACCTGAGAAAGAGGACTATACATAAGAAAGATTCTGATAAGCACACCACTCAAGAAACAATTTTGTGAGTAGGAATTTGTGAGTCTTCCTGTTCTTTCTTTTATGAAAATAGTGTCACACAAGAACTTTTTTTCTCTCTTACCACACGGAGAATAACGGACGGAGTATACTAGAAAAACGGAAGACTACATCTAAAAGAAATTGTACCTTTGGCGAATCAACAAGAAAACTTAAGGTACTTTTAATGGTTGCCCTTAGGTGTGAATTCTGCAACCATCAATTTGCTTATTGTCCTTAGGCGCGGACTTTATCACCACATTTATATATATATTATACAATTAACTTGACTCCCCCTGAAATCAACATGGTTTAGCCAAGGTGTAACCTTCATCTCTCTTAATTTCAAGCACTTACTTAAGTCTGCATCCAGCCCAATGTGTGTGTAACCTTGGAACTTAGATTTGGGACATTAAATACATAATTGTGTTTGTGCCAAGCGCTTGAATATAAGCTATGAATAAGTCATTCTGGTAACTGCCATTGCCTTTCAGACTTGTGACACCATTATGACCTATTTAGCTAGATCTTAGGTCTAGTAAGGGTTGCCTCAAGCTCACTGCTGGAGATTTGCAGGCTCACCCAGGATACTGGGAGTCTCCTGGATTTTCCGGGGGAGTTGGGTCCAATTCTTACCCATTCAACTAAATGATGGTTTTGGGTAAATTCTAAACATAAGATTTCTATGCATAATTCCCTAAATATGAAATGATCATGTCATCAGTCAATCAGGTGACGTAGCCAAAGAACTTTTCCAATTACAGGCTGCTATTAATCAGATAATATCAAACCAAATGCACCTGCCTGATGACATAGAGTAGAACAAAATGGCAGATTAATGAAATCTTGCAGGTATCTGTTGAGTGTCAAGTATTACAATTTAGTGAAACAGTACATTCTACTTTTCATTCATTTGTCAGTCATAGTAACAAACCTTGTAAGTTTTGCATGTACTTGATGTGAGCAATTTGGAAAGTCTGTTGGCAAGGAAAATCAGGTTAAAATGACAGAGTGAGAAATTAAGCAGAGATCTGATTTAATTAGCTACAACAATCAGTGCCCTAATTTCTGATTTATTGTTTCCTGTTTTCCTGCTCTATTCATATTTACGCATAATGTACGTGCTTCATATAGGTCAAACAATTGTCTTATCAGTTCTGGCAAAACAAGGGGTCATAGTTAACAATATTTATTTAAACATACAGGATGCTTCCCACTGCAATTAGGAAATAAGTATAACTAATGGGTCGTTGGCTCTGTTTCCTCATTGATATATTTATAATGCTGAAAGTGGCTACCATTATAAATGACCATTCTGTATGTTTTCAAATGAGTTAAAATGCATTCCGAATCCTTTAAAAGAATGCAGTGCATGATTCCAAATTGGAAGGAAAACTAAATATATTATACAGCGAAATGAAAATGATGTCAGGCTCTAAAAAGCCAAATGAAAATAATAGATGAGGCTTTTTTGTGAACAGAAATAGCATATTAAACACATTGCACAGGAAGATTTTTTATTCCAAGAATGCAGCAAAATGAAGAAGAATATTTTTAAAAACCAAAATAGAATTATTCATTATTCATAGTTACGTAGTTTTGGTCTTACGTACGTTGTTTTAAGAATTGAGCTACTGCGCATACATAATAGCTTATTTATGCTATCTACGTAACCATTTCTGTAAATGTCTAAAGACCGCACTTATGCAATCTACGTACAGAAATGGTACATAGCATGCTTAGTAGCTCAATTCTTAAAACAACATGACTGTGAATCCGGACCATTAACTCCAGTGATAGCTAAAGATTGTTTACTGTGATTACTAATGGACAGACTTTTGTTATTTTGTTATTCTCTAGCCCCCACCTTCACATGCCTTGGTAAATAACTTTATATATAAAACATTAGGGTATGATTTCTATAAATGCAAAAATGAAAAAAGGTTTTGCAGGTTTATAGATATTGGATACGGTACACATAATTCTTTTATCATCATCCTTTGATTGTGATAACAAAACAAATACATTTTAAAAATACTTTATTCTAATAATAAATTATATAATATATCTTTCAAATATATTGGACTGAATCTAGACCCTACCTTTTAACTTTGCAAATGCTCACTGTACTATCGCTCTATTTCCCAACACCAACAGAAGCAGAATCACTATGCACTTCGGGTAGAAGGTCATCTTATTATCATTTATTTGTTCAGAAACAGACCACCAGGGCACAGAGTCTAACCAGAGGCTGGTGTTCACTGGAGTCTCTGATGGTGAGGACAGACTTGGCTGCAGAACTCTGGCAGGTCACGACTTCTGATAATCTGATCCTATGAATGCGGGTATGGACACAAAAAAACAAGGATAGAGAGAGAGAGAGAGAGAGAAGTCCACAATGGCAGAGATAAGTCTACATCCTGGCTGCTAGGCAAGATGTTGATGCCAAAGGAGCCAGTGGAAGGACACATGGTAGCGGTGGAAGTCCTCACTACCCACACCCAGAGCCAGAGCCAGACACCACATGTGTAACATTCTTGTCTTATTCTTTTTTTATGTGTTCCCCATTAAAAGGCACTATAGTCCCCCTAATAGGACTCAATATCATATAGAGATCTTTGATTAAGAAATATAAAGGCTTATTATGGGGGGGGGATAATTTTTACATATTTAAAATGGAATAACAAGGATTATTATTGTTTTCACATATATCTATCTCAAACAGCTACTGTGGCTGAACAATGAATTAGAAATGTTTTAGTTTCTTTTTGATAAAATAATGGCAATAATTTAAATACACATTTTTTAATATATATATTTAAAAGCTTTAGCATGCATTAGGTTACCTTTCCTAGTACCTGGGCTTGGCTTTGACAATTGCTTTTACATAGCAGAACATGCTGTTAATGTGTTTGTTAATGTGTTTCTTAACTCTTAACTCTTTGACTCTATCATCACGATGACAAACCTGAAAATAATTCCTAATTCATTGTATGAACACTGTATGTGCCTAATAATAAAGCTCATTATTCCTTATTACTATGGTCAAGTTATCCCCCATAATAGGACACCATTATTTTTAACACAATAAATGAGGACATATGTTATATATGACCATAACAGAGTCCTTTATTCATCCATAATTGTGTTTATATTATCCCCATAAAAGGCCTCTATAAAACAAGCCATAATGAGGCTCTATATGATACAGAATCCTATCATGGGGAATAATTTATTATGGTGTATATAGTCAATATGCCCCATAATGAAACTCTTTATTCCTCCCTAATTATGCTCGAATTTTGCCCCATATTAAAAAAGTTAAATCAAAGAGTTCTAAATATAAATAGATATCACTCTGTTGCACTACCCTCCTGTGCAGCCAATTCGCTCCTGGAGAGTCCACCTCCACAAACAGATATCAAGGAGAGATAATAGAGCAGAATCAAGCGCTGAGGATAAAAAGTTAAATTAACATATAGGCATACCGGTATCTAAATATAAAACCATATAGGTATAAGGAATCTTTATAAAAACCAAATTATCCATATAAAAACCAAATTTAAGTGTCCTCCGAGTAAGTCTTAAAATAATCCAAGGAACAGTTATAAAGGTCTAAAACACGATCCAACAGGAGGCAGTTGTAGAATCCAAAGTGCTCCCTTAAATTCTTCTCAAATATATCTCATCACAGGTATAAACAATAAAAAGAATAAGTGTTAAGACCATATATATCTTTACTTCAAATATGCCATATAAAAACAACCAATGTAAACACAATATTATAAATACAATAGATTTAATACAATTAATCCGGGCACCCCTGTTAGTGATTGCACACTACGTGTGTGCCTCAATACCCCCAACGAGTCAAACTCGATTTGAAGAGTCCTCCAGAAATACTGCCAAAGGTCTAGACATGTAGGGTGAAAAAACGTCTGAAGACAGCAGTTGACACCGCATACAGGAGATCAGCTCGTGGGACATGATAGAGGAAACTCCTTAATGTGTTTCGGGCCGTGTCAAAAGTCATGATGGGCAACATCTCCACTTTTCCAAACCCTGCAGCTTAGTAAATCTGGCCCTTAGAGTTTAAATGGTGTATGCTAATTAGAATGGGAAAAATCTGAGAGATTGTTTCCATTGGAAAACACCACTTGAGGCATGTCTCCAAAATATGAATGAAAACATACCCCAGCTTTGTTTCCAAGACAATCTGTGGGGGACAGTTATTGCTATGTTTGAGTTTAATTAAAAAAAAAAAGAGAGAAAGATCAAAAGGAAAAAATTGGACAGACTGGATGGGCCAAGTGGCTCTTATATTCCGTCATATTCTATGACTCTATGGTAACAAAATCATATCACATTAGAAAACTCTGTTTGCACCTTTCAGAGGTGAATATACTATGAGTCAATCAGAAGCCACTAGCTTATTCTTCTGTCTATCATCATAGTCAGTGTGTATCTGTACCAGAGCTCAACTCAGCATGAACCCAGGACACAGTGTTTTGCATTAATATAATGTTTGTATTTTTCCATTGATGAAGTTCTATTTATTATTTTGTTTGGACTCCAGTTGTGATGTGCTTCTATAACCATTCTATATTACGTTGTTTGCATTCTGTTGACAAACCTTTTGACAGTGAAATACAAATGAACCAGGCGCCTCTTTTAAAATGTGAAAGTAATATGACCATCACTATTAGTTTTATTGTTTAATCAGGAGCAAGTTGCTGTAGTCCAGCTGTGACCCGAGGGCAAGAAGTCTCTGCTTGCTTTCACCTACTGACAGTTTCGACTGTTAATGACCTCAATCAAATACAGCACAAGCACCTCTATGTCTGCCAGCTGGCAGCTAAACCTTAGAACCTGGCAGCTACACAAGATTTAAAACCTGCAACAAAGAATTTATACGTAAACAATTTATTGTACCATATAGACAAGCGCAATAGCAGACCAACATCAGTAATCAATGGTAGACAATGCTTTGCATCTCAAAATTTGTGTTATCTAATGTCATCACTCATGCAATGCATATGTTACTCTATCATGACCGACTGGTCACTGACGTGCACAATATTTCTCCTTTATTCTCATTTCTATACACTCTCATTTATAACTGTAATTATCTCATCATATTATAATCTATACTACTGTGTAATATGGCACTGAATAAACATCCTGCTTACTTTTACAATGAGTAATTGTAAAAACAAGAAATAGTAACACACAGCATGGTCATTCTCTGTGTACATCAATAAGTTGTAGTGGCACTGGTCCAGATTTAGAATTACAAAATGTGGCTGTTATCCTCATGTGTAGGACCTGATTCACCCTTAAAAGTGAGTTAGGTGAGGACAGATCCAAACCTAACTCACCCGTCTTGCCCCTAACTCGCAAAATCTTGGCTTTCTTCCTGTCTAATAAGATTGACCAAGCAGTGGCTGGATTGTTTGGGCAAATGTTTCCATGCCACACACACACAATACAATACTTGGGCCAATTAGACAGTAATCGTTTGATCAAACAGATTATTGCATGGTGTGTGGGTGGAAATTGTCTTAGTTTCTCAGAATTTATTAGTAAAATAATTCCTAAAATGTGAGTTTTCTCTTCTAGATTCATCATCAAACACTTTAACACCACAATTCACAATGTAAACATTCTCTTTCTCTACCAATATATCATAATAGAAAATTATATTCCTGTAGGTCTGTCCATCCATTCCTAATGCTTACAAGGAAATCTATCTTGCAAGGACAAGTCCCAGAATAAACTCTAAAAGACAAACAATACAAACACCCAAAAGACATTACCTTAATCACAATCATGCCCTAGCCAGGAATGTGGCACTCCAGGTGTTCTGAAACTACAATTCCCAGCATGCTTTGTCAGGTGTCCGAAATGGTTTTGCAGTTAAGGCATGCTGGGACTCGTAGTTTCACAACACCTGGAGTGTCATAGGTTAGCCAAGCCTGCCCTAGGCTCTAGTTTTGTACAATAATTTGAGGAAAGCAAAAGAACCTTTCACCCAATGACAAGGGTATGGGTCTCTGCTGAGAACGGTCCTATTTCAATAGGCAAAGCAATAGGCAACCATCCACTTCTGTCTTCTTGAATATGTGCCCAGCCATCCATTTCTGAGCCTTGTATATGTGCCCAGCCATCCATTTCTGACCTCTTGTATATTTGCCTCGTCATCCAATTCTACCCCTTGTATATGTGTCCAGCCTCCAATTCTGCCCTTTTGTATATATGTTCAGTCATCCATTTGTACCCCTTGTATATGTGTTCAGCTATCCACTTCTATCCTCTTGTATATGTGATCAGTTATTCACTACAACCTCTTGTGTATATGCCCAGTCAAACACTTTTGCCTCTGGTATATGAGTCCAGCCTCCAGTCCTGCACTTTGTATATGTGTCCAGCCATCCACTTCTGCCCTCTTAAATATGTGTTCAGCCATTCATTTATGCCCCTTGTATATGTGTCCAGCCATCCACTTCTGTCCTCTTGTATATGTGCCCAGTCATCAACTTCAACCCCTTGTATATGTTCCCAGCCATCCAGTTTTGCTCCTTGTATATGTAACTAGCCTCCACTTCTGCATTTTGTATATGTGTCCTGCTATCCATTTTTGTCCTTTTTATATGTGTCCAACCATACATTTCTGCCCCTTGCAAATACTCCCAGACATCCACATCTTCCCCTTTATGCATCCAGTCATCAATTTCTGCCCTTTTTTGGCAAGTCATCCATTTCTTCCCCCTGTATATGTGCCCATCCATTTCCCTCTGTCCTCTTGTATAAGTACCCAGACATCCACTTCTACGCCTTGTATATGTGCCCAATTAACCACTTCTGCCCTTGTTTATGTGCCCAGCTATCTACTTTTATCCCATGTATATGTGCCCAGCCATCCACTTCTGCCCCTTGTATATGAATTCAGCCCTCACTTTTGCCTCTTATCTATGTGTCCAGTCTCCACTTCTGTCCTTCTTTGTGTCCATCCATCCACTTTTTTCTCTTTTTTATGTGTCCAGCCATCCATTTCTGCCTTTAGTATATGTGCTCTGCCATCCATTTCTGCCCCTAGTATATGTGCCCAGTTACACAATTCTGTTCCTTTATATGCCCTTTCTGTTCCTTGTATATGTGCCCATTCATCCACTTCAATCCTCTTGTATATGTGCCCATTCATCCACTTCAATCCTCTTGTATATGTGCCCAGACATCCACTTTTGCCCTTTTATTTGTGCTCAGTCTCCTCTTCTGTTCCTTGTATATGTTCCCAGTCATCCATTTCTGCCCCTTGTATATATGTCAAGCCTCCACTTCTGTCTCCATATTCCTATTCCACAACTTTTCTTTAATAACCTTTTGTCAGCTTTACTTACCTTTAATGTCTACTTCTTTTTCCTCCTTCCTCCGTAGTGCTTTCTGCAGGGATGACTTGTAGGACAAAACTTGTTTCCATGAATGATGCGGCCACATCTGTTAGGTCATATCATTCACAGAAACTGATTCGATACTATCACAAAAGACCGCGGCAGGCGCCATGCTTACCTCCTTCCTGGATCCCTGTCGGCGCCTCTCTCCCGGCGTGTGGCTGCTGCTCCTCGGAGGAGACTATCACTGAAACAGTGACAGCCTCACTCCACACTTACCCTCCGGTCGCGGCGTCCTCCACGTGGACACTGGCGCCAAACGATGCGGCGCGTCAGTCCATGGGCGCCACCATCTTCGTTTCTCTCACATGTTGCCGCTCTACCAATAGGATCGAAGTACTTGAATCCTCCAGCCAATAGGCGCCATAGGCGCCCTATTTAAACCCTGGTTGTTCTGTCATTCATTGCCAGAACAACTAGGTCTCCTAAATGCCTGGTACTCCTGAATTGAGCTCCTGCCTTGATCTAGTCCTGCCTTGATCCAGTCCTGCCTTGGTCCAGTCCTGCTTGGTCCAGTCCTGTTTGGTCCAGTCCTGCACCGCTGACTCCAGTCCTGCCTTGAGACTACAGCATCGCACCACTGACTCCAGCCCTGCTTTTAGCACCGGGACTCCTGCCCTGCTCTAGTTCGGACTATTTTACTCCTGGTTCAAGGACTATTTACTCCTGGTTCACGGACTATTATACTCCTGGTTCACGAACTATTATACTCCTGGGCACGTTTGTATCGGACTATCTACTCTTGTTACCAAAGACTGCCTTGTTCTTTCTTGTCATATACACTGTATGCACCAATCATATATTAAACCAGCCAGCTTCCATTTTACACTTGCTTTGCTGTCTCACTCCCTGAAACCCGGAACCGATCCCACCAAACCATTGAACGTGACAGTTTGTTCTGGCCCGATAGATCCTACCGGGGCAAACCCCCAGGGAACAATGTCAAACATGGCCGACAGAATTGAGCGACAGGAAGCAACAATTGGCAATTGTTGTCATGAACTGGCGAACCAGGTAGGGACCTTCCAGCATACAGTAATGCATCAAGGATCAGCTGCCTCATCAAGCAGCTCATCTCATGGACCCCGAATACCTCTTTCAACTCCCACTAAATATGACGGAAACCCAAAACTCTGTCGGGGTTTTTTGAACTTGTGCTACAATTTAAGCTACAGCCAGAGAATTTCCCATCCGACAGCGTCATAGTGGCACATATCATATCTCTTCTCTGTGGTCAAGCCTTGGATTTGGTGTCTCCACTTTTGGAAAAAAACGACCATCTACTCTCCAATCTCGAAAATTTTCTGAAAACTTTCAGAGTCATCTTTGATACACCAGGCCGTTCCTCTTCCGCAGCCACAGACATCCTACGCCTACGACAGAAGGACATGACCGTGGGTCAGTATGTGGTACTCTTCAGGACTCTTGCTTCCGAGTTATCATGGGGAGAGGAGGCGCTTATATCTATTTTCTGGCATGGACTTGCAGATCGTATAAAAGATAATCTAATCTCTTCTCAGCTACCATCTACCCTGAATGAGTTGATTACTACATGTATGCGTGTGGACATCCGCCACAGAGAAAGAGCATCCGAAAGAAAAGAAGCTGTCCGACCCAAAGCTCCTTTCGCCACTCGACTTAGGGCCTCACCACCACCTACGGAAGAACCCATGCAGCTCGGCAAGTCCCGAATCACAGAGCAAGAGCATCAGAGACGTACAAAAAATAACTTGTGCTTTTACTGTGGAGAATCCGGGCATCTTCGTCTTCAGTGTCTCAAGCGCACGGGAAACGTGCGCTCCTAACTAAGTCAGAGGAGCCTGAGTTAGGAGTGCCTCTACGCTCCTCCGCAAAAAAAGACTGTACCTTACCAATTTCCTTGTCTCTAGATTCCGGATGTACAAATCTCACTGCCCTTCTAGATTCGGGAGCTGCAGAGAACTTCACCTCCCTGAGTGTGGTAGAGACTTTAAAAATTCCTGTTGAAAAACTTGACATACCCATCTATATCACTGCAGTAGATGGGAGTCGTATACCCAGTGGCACCATTACCCATCGAACCACCGCAATTAAGCTCCAGATGGGTCTCCTGCACAAGGAGACCATTCACTTATTG
>WWET01000579.1:229223-240345 GCA_011038615.1 Limnodynastes dumerilii | reverse complement strand
GACCTACCTGGTTATACTCACTGTATGCACTCCTCATATATTAAACCAGCCAGCTTCCATTTTAGACCTGCTCCTCTGTCTCACTCCCTGGAACCCGTAACCGATCCCACTAAATCATTGAACGTGACAGATACCTACAGAAGAAAACCCACACAGGGAGAACATACTAACTCCAAGCTCCACACAGATAAGGAAATCAGCCACATTATATATAATAAAATGAATCTGTTTGAATCTGTGTGCCTATAATTGTTGTTTTTAGGACCAGATCCAGACTTTTTCATTATTATTATTATTAACGTTTATTTATTGAGTGCAACGTGGTATCCGCAGTTACAAATACATTACAATTAACAGACAAGTTCAATTAAATAAGGAACACAATACAAGTACAATGTATAACTAACGTAAAGCACAAACACAGCAGAACAATATGTATGGAAAATAAAGATGCAGGATATGTGTGTAGGAGCAGATGAATAAGGAGAGAGAGAGAGAGAGAGAGAGAGAGTCAGTAGAGAGAAAAAGATTGGAATTAAGGAGAGTAGGGTAGAGGGTTGATGACAAGAGGGAGGAGGGCCCTGCTCATAACAGCTAACATGCTAAGTGGGAGGGGGGGGACAAAAGGATGAAGATGGTGAGGGCAATAAGCTTAGGTGGTGGAAGGGTAGAAGGGTAGGCTGCACTTTGCACTCTGTGTTATGAGCTATGTCCCCACTGCATCCAGTCTTCCATATGGACAAGGGGAAGCCACTCCCCTTCCACTAGTAAGGAATTCCTAGAGTAGACCTCTACCTTAAGATAAATGCATCCTCACGTAAATAATAATCGAAAGTCTAAACAGTATAGAGGGTGCTAATCATGCCTTCACTCTACTGTCTGCACACATCCTCACTCCCACTAGTGTAATCGAGTATCCTACCCCATCCCACTGAAATGCCATGGAGACACTTTCTGCACATACACACACAGAATGCTGTCTTTATGTGATCACAAAACTACCATTTTTTGTGACTCCAGATTTTTCTACCTTTTTAAAGTGCTTAAATTTGGGTTTCTTCAATTTCCTTTTTCAGTCTGATGAGAATAAAATGTCATATAAAGCTGATATAGTTGTATCAGTGCCAACCTTTTTATTAAAGAATTTCTTTATTCCAGAATGGGTACAATGTAAAATTTTGATAAAGTGGCCATTTTGATTAGGGTTATGCTGTGGGACAAGGAAGATTAATGTTAGGCAGCAGAAAAGGGGAGGGTTAAGGTTAGGCTATGGGACGAGGATGGTTAGTGTTAGGGGAAGGTTAAGGTTAGGCTGCAGAGAGGGGATGGTTAGGGTTAGTGGAGGGTTAAAGTTAGGTAGGGGATGGTTAGAGTTAGGATAAAGTAAAGTTACCTGTTGTGCTTCATTGCTGGAAAGTGATTTGTCGCAGGCTATAAAGTTGCAGTAATGTGTTTGTGTAGTATTTGAATTGCAGTTATATGTGAATGATTGAGGATTAAAAGCAATGGCTACAGTTTCTATTCTACATTGCCAAGCAAAATCAATCATAAGAACATAATTATTTAATACAAACATAATAGTTTAATAGTCCTACAAAAAATGTGTAAATAAGTGATAGAAATAGATGTTCATTCACTGATATATTTAATGTTGATTAGAGTTTTCCATCATTAAGAAATAAAGAACAGTGGAGACTTGGCATGAAAGCCGTTTTGGCAGAACATGTGACAAAGACTTTCCAATTTCCTGTCTAGTTAGCTAGAAAGTGATAAGGAGACTACAAGCTGACCATGGATAACAACAATAAAACCCAGAGAGTAAAAGTGGGATGACCCCAAGCAGTCACTTTTTGATTTGTTTCACTGGGGAAATTAGATTTAAAAGGATAACTTTCACTTGTGCAATCATTTGTTTTGCTTATTTATATGATTGTACTTATAGAGTAACAAAACACTTTTTTGACTTTTACACAACTGATTTAATCTACCGCAAACCTGCTCTATAAAACCTTCTCCAATGGCTGTAGCTGCCAAACGAAACACAAGGGAAGCAGACCCCCACCAATGATTCCACACATTGCTCAGTTATTGCAGTTCAGTTCTTAGTCCATGGCTTTTCCGAAGCTTGTTTTTCTGAAATTGAAATCCTGCAGCTACACTTAAATTCCCACTAATGGTGTCATCTTTGTCCATTATTTAGAGACTGATTTATGATCTATCTTAAAAATAGACAAGATGTTTTGTAACAGTTCATAATTCTGGGGAGATCTGTTCCCTATCAATCTGGTTTAAATACAATTGTTACTTTCTCCTTCAGTGAAGCTGTCTTCCTCCCCCTCATATGTGCAGGTGCAGCTGTAATGAGTCCATACAGAACCTAGAAAATTCCAGGCAGGTGCTTCACTGATTTCCTGTTTCAGTGGTGATTCAGTCATTTTAATATGTTTAAAAGGCTGATTATTCACATCCATTTATCTATGTAATGGGTGCATGAAATAAACACCAGATATAGTAGTATGTTTCCAAAAATATAAACTATTCTGTTCTCTGGCAGTGACTCGCACATATATAAACATGAAAATCTTAATCTATTAGTAACATTAAGGTCATATAAGAATATGTGGTATTTATGAGAGAATGGGCCACTACCAGTAATGAGTGAAAAAAAAAAAGAGAGGAAGATACTAAAGATCCTTATTTATGTCTTTCTCCTGTTTTGTTTTGCACTTTTAGGCACAAGGTTGGTGGTGATTGTGAAGGGAGCTAATGTTTGCTTCCTTTGACTGGAGGATCTGCATAAAGAAAGAAGAACATATACCTATATACCTGCACAGTGGCAGCACCTCCTCCCTCATGAATGATGCTGGCATGACCCCAAGGTCACATCAGCTTCATTCAGAAGGCAGAGAGTGCATACCGGAGTAAGAAGACTGGGCTCAGTGAGCAGACACACAGGTAAGTTATTTGGCTACATTAACTGATTAAAACTGTTTGGGGGGCCTGCAATACCTTATTACACAGATGAGAGGGGCTGCAATAATTGATTAAAACTGATGGGGGGCTGCAATAACTGATTAAAACTGATAGGGGGCTGCAATAACTGATTAAAACTGATGGGGGGGGCTGCAATAACTGATTAAAACTGATGTGGAGGGGGGGGGGGCAGAAAGTGAGAAGAAAAAATGCATGAATATTGATGAAGTGATTCAAAAGTTTGCAGCTGTGAAGGCCAGGACAGGAAATTTCTGAATGATTAGAAATGTTCAGTAACTACTGAAATACTTGTGTTTCTGCTCCTGTTTATTTAATTGGTATTATTTTATTTCTGAGTATATTTCTATATTCTATGTAACTGTAAAGTTTAATGTTAAAATCAACATAATCTTTTTTACTCAATTAAAATAATGTTTTTCCTTTGCATTCTGTTTTCTTACTGATATTTCACTTTAACCACATGAAACTGTAAACACATTGAAGTTTTGCATCTGATATTGTAATTTAAAGGTGTAATTTTAATGATGCTATTTTAGGTCATTAATGTTGTCAAATATATGGGAATAATGATCTATGAGTAAAATTACAAAAAATATCACAAAATATTCTGTATGGTTTGGTATGGTAGGAGGTCTTTGGGGCAGGGTGACACCATGAATTACCACACCGGATGACACCAACCCTAGTGACGCCACTGGCACATGCATTAATACAGTGACCACAGAGGTAGAAGCAACCCCCGGTTTCCATAGCAGCCACACCCCTGCACCCACTGTAGTTATGCCCCTGGGAATGTGCAAATATTGTATAAAATACAAAGACACATAAAGGTGGATAAAGAAAATAAAAAAACACACAATACGAAGAAACAGTACAAATAAATGACCCTTATTGTCTCATACTATTCTTATTGATTAGCGCACTAAGCCTATTTTCTAACTCTAACATAATTTTGAAAAACCCCCCACTAATGTTGATAAGAGTAACATTTCTTTCAGTGAGAAGTCATTTTGACATGATTTTACAATTCCCTCCTCTCTATCTAAATATTTCTGCTTAAGGGTCAGATTTACTAGGCTGCGGGAAAGGAAAAGTGGAGATTTTGCCATAATTGATTAAAACTGATGGGGGGTGTAATGAGATTTTACACCTTATCATACTTGCAAATGAGAGCAAATTAAAGCACTGCCCCTTCACTGGACAAGCCACGCGGCTTCATGGACATGCCCCCTGTGTGTACCGATTTTCCATAAAAAAATATTGGAGGGTATGATAATGCCTGCAGCAGTGCATTGCAAGGGTCCCCCTGAACCTTGTAGCCTGGGACAGATGTCCTCCTATTCCTTTGTACATTGACCAGTTTGAATTTTGGTCACAGATTATGCAGTAAAAGCAAAACATAGACATTTACACCAGCCTCTTTACTGATCTGACAGTTAACATGGGTGTAAATCCACAGAGTTAGTGGGAGTGCCTACCTTTTACAGCCACAGACAGTTTAAGTGATTTTAGCGAGCCCTAAATCTAATACCCCTTTTACATCTTGACCCAGGTCGAAACACCAATGACCTGGGTTGAGGTGTGATATGAAAAGTCCAGGGTGCCTTTACCTGGGTCTAATGACCCAGGAATCGGACCCGGGATAAAAGAAACCTGATTGAAGGATTGGCTTACTATTGCTATGGCAATAGTAAACAAATCCCTCGCTGGGAGCCATGCACAGCTCATCACACTGTCAGAGCAGAACCAGGTCCCGGCATTTCCTGGGTCAACCAGGCAGTGTGAAAGGAATCTGCTGCCACAGCAATATCCCGGATTGTAAGAAATGTCAAAGGGGTATTAATGTCTATGAGGTCTGGCACTGATGTTGGACAAGAAGACCTGTCTCGCAATCTCCATTTCAGTTCATCCCAAAGGTGCTCAATGGGGTTGAAGGAGCTCTATGCAGGCCAGTCAAGTAATTCCACACCTAACTCATCAAACCGTGTCTTTATAGTCCTTGCTTTGTGTACTGGGACACAGTCATATTGAAATAGAAAAGTGCCTTCCCCAAACTGTTGCCACAAAGTTGAAAGCATAACATTGTCCAAAATGATTAGTATGCTGATTCTTTCACTGGAGAAAAGGGGCCTAGCCCAAACCTTGAAAAACAGTCACATACTATTATCCCTCCTCCACCAAACATCATAGTTGGCCTAATGCTGTCAGGCAGATGATGTTCTCCTGCTATCCGTCAAACCCAGACTTGCCCATCTGACTGCTGATTCATCACTCTACAGAACACGTATCCACTGCTCCACAGTCCAGTGTTGGTGTGCTTTACATTACTCCCTCCATTGCTTGCCATTGAACTTGGTGAGTTGGTAATGTGGTTTGCATGCAGCTGTTCACCATGGGAACCCATTCCATTAAGCTCCCATCACAGTTTTTGTGGTTGCATTAATGCCAGAGGAAATTTGTAGCTCTTCAACTATGGAATCAGCAGAACGCTGGCTACTTTTACATACCATGCGTCTTAGCAGTCATTGATTCCGCTCTGTGAATTTAAGTGGTCTTCTGCTTCATGACTGAGTTGCTGCTATTCCTAAATGCTTCCACTTTCTAATTTTATCCCTTACAGTTGACTGGGTAATATCCAGCAGGGATAATTTCACAAAGCGTTTTATTGGAAAGGTGGCTCCAATCACAGTACCACGCTTGAAGTCACTGAGGTCTTCTTTGTATCATAAATGGTTGCAAATGGAAACTGCATGGCTCAGTGCTTGATTTTATACACCAGAGGCATCGGGTCTGATTGAAACACCAAAATGTAATACTTAACAGGTGTGGGCAAATAATTTTGTCCATATAGTGTATATCCATATATAGAGATGCATACTGAAACCCTTTGGAGACGATAATGACAAATTGTGGTTCTATTTTATCTTAATCCATCGCACTGAGGAGCAGAAGGTGCTGGCTGGGCACCTGTTCCCTGGGGCTGATTTGGACAAGCTTTGTTGACCATTTTATTTGTTAAGGTAAAATGGATTAACCCTCTACTAAATAGCTGGGTGTAAACACAGGATTACTTTAGTGGAGGGGGTGGAGTGAAAGTTTGATTTGAGTCTAAAAGTGTTGTTTAATCCAACAGTTTTGCTCAGCTTCCATTTAGTATGTTTTAATCATTGTTCATGCCCAGAGTTACATTATGAGTCATTCAGACTTAGGAGCAATGACCCTGGACTGAATTCTTTCTTAGTCTTACAATAATTTGAATCTACACTATAGCCATTCCCTCAATCTAAGTGCCAATTCAGACTTCCATACTCCAATACTTAATGAAGTCCCTGATTGGTGGAAGTCAGACCTTGCGAGTGGGAGTGGTTAAAAAGATATTGGATCCCTCCAAATCTTTCCGCAGGTATTTGAGTGCACAGAAATGCTACTAATAGTATAGTAAAAAAATAAAACTATGTTTATGCACAAGAAAAGCCATTTCTATGCAGCAAACTTAGCACCACTTTAGAGTATGTATTCAGTAAACATTATCATAACATGTTATTGGATAGGTAAATGTATTGATGTCACTTAATAATGACATGTATTACAACTAACAAATATGACATCTGTATAACAGTTGACATGTTATTATATAGCGTAGAGAAAATAGCCGCACTAACCAATAACAATTATATGATTCAAAAAACTATCAGGACAAAGGGTGCAGCCAAATTTTCAACCCAAATTTTGGACACATAGGAGAACAACAAAAATAAAGGAAAAACACTCACCTGCCGCAGATATGCATATCAGTTAATCGAGAAACTCTAGGTTGTTAGCTGAACACACGTTTATTAGAGACAAAGGGCCTGATCCAGAGCTACGACCGCAAGTGAGCGTACGCTCATTGTAAGCGAAAATTCGTGGAAAAATTCGCACCGCGCATGCCCAGTATGACAGCTTCCGGTCGCCTGGACGTCATGAGCGAATAGCGGTCGTATTGTGACCGAAATATTCGCTCGAGGGGCGTGCGTTCAGTACGACGGTTGCCTGGGCGCTCGTTTTACTACACGGAGGCGGGGATAGCCATTTAAATTGTACAGTATGGGCGTGCTAAGCGTATTTTGTGCGAAATTTCGTACGTCCGACGGTCGTACCCAGTGTAGGGTATAGGCGCCTTAAGCAGGTACTTTACTATGGGAGTGTTAGGGGCGTGCATGTTTATTCGCACGCTCGAACGTACGCATTCGCCCGCCGTGCGAATTGTCGTAGCTCTGGATCAGGCCCAAAGTCAAACTGCAGATAAGATTAAAAAGTTACAAGTTTCATGGGTCCAATTAAAAACCATAGTTTTTCTCACTTCCCTGATATGCATATCTGCGACAGATGAGTGTTTTTCCTCTCTCTTTCTTATTTTCCGACATGTTATAATATAAATGTCTTCTTAAATAGATAGAAAGTTGTTGATATATTAGTATGAGCCATAGGCAAAGACTGGTTGGAATTATGGGATCTATAATTTGGGACCTTCCCTCTTTGGTTCCATTAGCCCTGACTGACAAAAGCCTAGTGCTGGTTATTCTAATATATGTGGGACCACACTGGTTGTCTCCACTAATGCTTCTTGCATTATAGCTAAGCCTCCACAAAGTTTTGTGTTTTTATTTTGTTAATGAATGAATTAATTTTTTAACAAGAGGAAAAGTCATCCAGTCTCTGGGAGAGCTCTTCTGTGTAAGATAATTGCACTTATTCTGGGGAATGCCTATGGTTTTTTATATATTTTGCTGGAACGCCCTACTCTGACAGCTCTCTGCAAGGGGAATCATACACAGATACAGGGTCTTGTCTTAGCCAGGTCAGTTGAACTTTCCCCCACATACAGGACTCAATCTTTCAGTGTTTTTCTTTTTTTTTTTTTTTTTTATAACAGATATGTGACATGAAATTAACATTTGTGGCCGGATTCAGAGGTCCATACGACACCCGACTTCCACATCATCTGCCCACTTAAACTCCTAAATTTGACAGTAATTGTGGGTTTAAGTACTTAAGGAGACTTAAGCACGGGTTATGGCAGCGTAACTATTGCCATATCTGCACGAGAGAGAAGAGTGACAGGGGAGTTCCCTCTTCCATGCGGACTGCAGACCTCTGTGTGTATGAAAGCGTATTCATATCTATCGTTCTTGAATGTTTCACTTAGTGCTTTAAATTAATATCACCAAAAAATCTAATTGTTTTAAGTGGTTTGTAATATAAGTTGGGGAAAATAATCCAATATCTAATAGCAGCCATAGCTGTCAAAGCTAAATCATTGACAATGGATCATTCTATCAATAATTGTGAAATGATCAATGATCATTATTTTTCTATTTAATTGTGTGGCATTATAAACTAAAATGAGTATTACCCAGATATAAAAATGAATACAGCGTGTAGTATGATTACTAAAATAACTGCCACAACATGTATAAGATGGCTATATAGACCAGACAGTGTAACGTTTGTTATTGTTTACATTCCTCAGAGTCCCCGTTTTGTTAGAGCTCGATGTAACAGTAGCTGACATGTCCGCCAGTGTATATACATCAATAGCTTCTCTGTTTGATTGGGCACCCTGCTGCTGTGGGTGAACTACCGCCTGTCATTGCTGAAATACAGCTGCACTGCTTTACCAGGACTGTATGACCTGATCTGCCAAACTTGGCCAACTTTTATAGCCATTCTCCCCATCCCCCGAGATGTGATTCCAGCCTAATCTCTCTAGAATTTGTATAACCATACATGTGTGTAATAAGGTAAGATTTAATATGTCAGACATAGACAACCTGCGCCATTCCTACGACTTTTAGAACTCCCATCATGCTATGCTGCTGGGTCATGCTGGGAAATGGAGTATCACAACACCTGGAGTGTCAAAGGTTGCCTATGCCTATAATACGTTATAATAATTTATTATTGATTAATACCATCTTATCTTAGTGTAACAGTCACAGGTTCCTGATTCCTTTCTAATGAGCAAATAGGTCAACATTTTGTCTTTTAAAACAGTCCCAAATTACTCTTCGTCTCTGTCTTTATAAGTAAAAGCAATACATTTAATAAAAGAACGAGTAAGCAAAGTATCACCAGGTGTCATAAGTGTTCCTAGCAATAACATACAAATATAGGCTCTGATCCAGACATCCATGTATTTCCACATGCACAGAGACCCCCCTGTAACCCCCCCTCTCATGTTTTGAGTTTTGGTCACTTGCATGTCTAGAACCCTGCCTTAAAATTATACATTTTGGAGTGCATCAAGGAGGATGTCTTGGACCAGAGCAATCCACTGTACCCAAGGTAGGTTTCACACTGGATGGGAACCCCATCAGGGGATCCCACCAGTAATGGAGGAGCTGTCTGTAGAGAAGGTGCAAGGGTAAGTAAAACAAATGTGTTGTGCGCACAGCTGGATTTTATTTTTAATACTGAGCAAAAGCACAGAAGTTTTACCTGTCCATAAACTAGTTTCCTCCACTATTAAATAATTACAATAAATTGCAGAAGGATTAAAGTCATTTTTAATACTGGATAAAAAATACTGTGGAACATTATTCATAAAGGGAGGAACTAAACAATTTACAAATTTAATACAATTGTTTACACCATCATTAATAAAATACTTCTGTTTTATCCATTAATATTAGTTGTCATTATTAATAATGTGGAAAACTACTGTAAGTCATTTTTAATACTGGTAAGTTGATACGCTATTAATACGTGACTGCCCCTTACGCTATGTCTTACGTCGCGTAACATCTGCTGTGCGCATGTGCATTAAGTACTAATGTGTGAATTTACGCTAGCGTAAATTCTCTCGCGGACGTTGTTCTGGATCTACCCCATATTGCTTATTTTGTTGGTACTGGGCCCCACAATTTCTGATGGCAGTCCTGATGTTGCCCATCATAGCCCTAAGCCTGCATGGTCCTCACACAAATCAGGCCCTGCATCAGGTCATATCACATTAGGAAACACGCCTACATATTTTGCAGTATTTTCTATATTTAGTACCCACAAACGGCACACAGATCATGCTTGAATAAATATCATGATTCCAGCATTATGATGCTGGAATGAAATGTTGAAAGAACAAATGTACCCTCCCTATATACATGTCTCTTAATAATGATTCAAATTCATAAATTCATTTACAAACCCACTTGTTGCTTGTGCTAAACAGAGTGGGAGGTCCTACATAAATTGTGCTATACAATAACAAAGCATTTCTCTGTATGTTAGGAGATAACATGACATTATTTACATGAGCCTTTAGAAGAACATGTTATATTATGAGGTCCTGGTTTTTAGGGAAACAGCATGAATTTAGCTAGATATATATAACTTGAAATTTGTATACAAGGTTTGTGGCTCTACTTTGCCATCACATTCATTTATCTTTGTTTAAAGCATGTCTTTTTATTCTTGCAAATGAAAGCTGCATATCAGACATTAAACCATCACAATCAAACTACTGACGCTAGGCACCAGCAACACAAAATTAAATGAAAAGGGAGAAACATGAACATTTGTCAGACATGAGATTATGCAGATAAGTGTTTGAGTTCTTTTATCTGCTAAACATCCTAATGATCAACTTCAAAGGATATGGAGACGTCGGCTCGGTTTGTGAGCCAGAGAGAGAGAGTGGCTGAACTCTTTTACATCTCATATGGGCTTTGAATGGATCATTGCATTTTATGTGTAGTTATGAGGTGAGAAGTATTCTAGTGTGTGGCATTGGCCTTCATTAAAAGCGCGAAAAAGAATGGCTTCTAGTTAAAATAGGCTAATTTGTCCTAACATACTTGCTAACACAGGCAACAGTGTCACTCAACAGCTAGCAGAAGTTTTCAAAGAATGGCAGTTGAGTTGTTGAGTTTATATTATAGTGGTTTAAGTAATGTTGGGGAAAGAAGGTTAATATAATAAGTTACAAACAAAACTTTTAAAATGATACATAGAAAAAAAAATAGTGTTACAATTTGCAGTTTATGTCATTTACCAATGTTTCTATACATACTTAGTAATAATAATAATAATAATAATAATAATAATAATAATAATAATAATATATTGTTTAACAAATGCATATGTTATA
>WWET01000579.1:213690-228197 GCA_011038615.1 Limnodynastes dumerilii | reverse complement strand
CAAAAATAATGGCAATAAAAATAGTAAAATAAAAAATATAAATAAGAAAACTAGAAAAATCTACAACCTTCCAAGTAAAGTCATAAGAACACTTTATTAATACAACAATCTGGTACCACAATATAGGTAATATTAAGAACAATTATAACATAGACATAATAATGATTAGGTCCAGATTATCCTAAGATTTATGCACATAAAGCCAAGGGAACATACAAATATATGTGTAAAAATTGTAAGTAGTGTGGCCAGAATATATAGAGAGAATCGATACCTGAGAGCCATTAGAGATAATACACAGACATCTCCCTAAAGGGAAAAATAAGTACAATCAGGGGCGGAACTACCATTGGTGCATGCGCTGGTTTCTTTTCTTTTTCTGTATTGGTTAATCCTATCAGGGATTTATAACGCCTTGATCCAGCAGCATCTATTAATTGGTAAGTGGGATTAAATTCCAAGTGCCGCAAATTGGTTATTTTTTCTTTTTTTTGTACTACTTATTGTGAATCCAGGTTTGCCATTTATTGATTTGTTCTTTCATCAACACCAACCACTGGCTTTTATCTTAATTAATTGAAAACATTATAGCACTGTATTATCTAGATAAGAAGTGTTATATTTCACACAATGGACCAGGCAGGTTGTATGGTAAAAGTACTCAGTTCTCTGTATGATCCAGTCATATAAAGTAGAGACAGACAGAGTAGACCAGCTCTACAAGTGCGTTTTGTGAGGATAGTCTGTCTGGTATAGACTGCAGGAGGTAACTATCTATTGGGGGAGGCCAATAAGGCCAGCAATGTGATAATCAATGTGATTGGTTAGTGCATGAATGAGAGTTTGTATGAGATATGTGCATAAAGTTATGCTAGAAAGAATATCCCTGTTCACCTAGTTGTCTGTCCAAAGAAACCACTAAAACGTGCACCAAAGTACAACTTTTATACACATTCTTGAGTTCTCTTTAAAAAGGAGGGTGTGAGAAATGTAGAGCCTGCTTCCAATGACTTGTAGGTTAATAGGGTGTGATTTTAAAACAACATCTGTAACTTTATCATTTGGAACACGCTAGAAAGACCCTTATGTGCATTAATTTCTTCAAGAAATAGCAGATTATGGTTTTGATGCTGAAGTAGATTGTGATCATGACAGGGAATGGATAAGAAAAGAAGGTGATGGAATGAATGACATTCAAGAATTACAGTAAAGCAATGTATGTGCGGAGCATGATTTGTGACTTGCAGTGTATCTAATGGATGAAAGGACATCATATCACAAGTGGATTTAATAAAGAAACCAGTAAACTGGATACTGCATGAAAAAACACTATAAAAATGGAAATATTTTATGAAGTGCAACTCCTCTAGTTTCATTATTTAAACTTCAAATGTTAACAAATTGCAGCCTATGATGAAAGCACGATATATACGGCTGGGATGTTCTTGTCTTTTTATCTGCTGTCTGACACTAAACACAGAAATCACAGGGTGCCAGCGCTAACATGTAATACAGTGTCAGGATATATTATTATACATGTGATAAGCATGATTCACCTAAGTGTTAATGCCAGACATCTGTACACATATGTGACAATACAACCTATTGATAGAAATGGTGAAATATGTAACTATGTAGCTAAACTACTAAACATTTATTCATGTTCATGGTAAATGACATGGTTCCCAATCCAGAGCTGAATTGATGTTCCTGTATGTTATTTTCTACCGTGCATGCTGGGAACTGAAGAGCATGCATTGTAATGGGCGTGTCACTGGAGGGAAGGGGTGGAGGGACATAGAAAATATGTTAACAAACAAAACTATGCGCCAGCAGGTACGGGGGAGTACACACACTGCAGGGTGTGTCCCCGCTAAGAACAGCCCTATTTCAATAAGGCCATTCTCTCCTAGCCACTTTCAAACTGACTAGGCTATTGATTGCTTATGCCTCAATGAGTCATAGCAATCGATCCTCGGAGCACTGAACATGGTAAGCCTTAAAACTAACCTCAACCCTTACCCTAATTCTGACCCTAACCCTCCCTTCTCCTTAGCATGACGCTAATACTCAATTCTCTATAGCCTAACCCTAAGACCCCCCTCCCCGCAGCCTGACCCTAACCCTAACTTCTTAAGAGCCTAACCCCCCAACACTAAAAGTCCCCAGGGAGGTTACTCACCTCTACGGAGCTGTCAGCGGCGGGTCTGCGAAAATGAATGGCCAAGTATGCCAATCGGCACACTCGCCCATTCATAAAAATATTTCTAATAAGTCCCCCTATTCGAAAAAGAGGCAGCTGAAAAGTAATTTTTGTCTGTCTCTATTTTGGAAAGCACATCATCGTTGCAGGGACTGCAACTCCATAATACATTACCTATTTCAGACATTTATGTTCCAATTACGAGCTGAAACTGCATTTCTATAGTCAGGACTAGGATGCTGGAGTATTATGTTGTTTTACATTTGTAAAAATATACAGAAATAAAACATTTTTTCATTTATAAAAAAATATATTTTTGATTGGTATTATTGTGTACATATTACAACTGAAGTGTTAGCGATTTCATAACATTTTTAATTTCAGTTTACATTACAGTCGCTCTTGTTCAACATATTTGGCCATGTATCTGCTATGAGCTTGGCTGTTGTGTGCCGTGTGCTACGTTACGTAATCGGTTGCAATCCAAAGTCACCATTGTGTGCGTTTTTGGAGCAGACGCAGCCCGCACTACTTTTATTTATTTATTATTAATTAACAGGTTTTTTTTTTAATATAGTCCTATCAGTTTACATACTATGGTCCCTAACACATACACACACACACACACACACAGTAGGGTTTATTTATTCAGCAACTAATTAATCTATCAGAAAGTTTTTGTGTGAGTGTGGGAGGAAACCGGAGCATCTGGAGGAAACCCACACAGACACAGGGAGAACATCCAAACCACGCAGATAAGGCCTTGTCCGGAAATCAAACTCATGACCTCTGTGCTGAGGCACAAGTGCTACTCACTGAGCCACTGTGCTGCTTGCTAAGGCATTCACGATAAGTGTCGAATTGCGCTCAGATTTGGACTATTGTTTATACAGCATTTTAACACTTTAGAAGCATGATAGGACCTTTCTCCTGAATGTTCTCATTGAACACCCTGAATGTGTAAAGAAATAGTCAAGGGTGCTGAGCAGAGAAAATTTTTTTTTTTTATTATTAATCAATTTTGCCAATTTTTGAGGGCAAAATAAAAGCTTTAAGAACAGCTGAAGGAGTGGATGATAATTAAAAAGGGATTGGGACCTTAAACAATCTCATTATGAAACCAGCACTCTTCTTCTGCCTTGGTAAACACTACCATGCATGGCAAAGCCCTGTCATCAAAGAAAAGCTATGTCTGCCCAACCAATGTCATTACAGTACCCAACCCTTAAATATGGCAAACATGATGACAACAATGAATTAAGGGGTACTATCACTGTTCAAACACCACCCACATTAACAAATTAAACAAGACCAGGGGTCAAAGTGGAAATTCAGAAGTAGTGGTATGGACATTTAGAAGAGGTGGTATGGAAACATAAAAAATAATAGAAGTCAATGGAAAACTCTATCTTTTCATTTCATTCAGTGGGAGAAGTAAAAGGTATGGCATACCACCGTATACCGCCATATATTACATACTACCGGATACCGCCCCACTTCAAACACTGCACCAGGCAGTAACATGTTGCTACTTTTCTCTCATAAGATCTGTGGGGACACGATGATCAGGCACAAGACGTTAGACCCAGTGCATTCCATTAAAAATGCCCAATATAACCATTAACCTATATTGCTGTCACCTGGCAGGATGGCTCCATGGCCTCTTGTGATCTTTTTTATATATCTTGGGATTCACATAAAAGTGAAAAGTTAATTTTATATAAAAAATAAATAAAATAGCACCTGCATGCTTTGATTTACAAAGTGAACATTCATACATTATACAATCTAAGGTCATACGCCTCCATTTACAAAATATGGGCTGGATCCAGACCTTGTTAAGTGCATGAAATTAGTTACTCAAGGGCTAAACCATGTTGATTTCAGGGGGAGCCAAGTTATATGTATTCTTTGCATGCAGGGATATATCTTTAAATTGCTTACTGCACACAGATGCTGACCAGATTTACTATCACACTGTTATTTACACTTGATATAGGAAACATCACCTCTCAACTCTAATACTGTTTGCCACAGATGAAATATGACTCCCCTGCAATCAACATGGTTTAGCCCAGGAGTAACTAAGTTCATGCACCAATGTCTGGATCCAGCCCTGGGCAGTACTGTTAGCTTGGTCCATCATACATGTTCAGGACTCATTTACAAAAGCTCTGTGCTTACAACTATAGCCATGTTTTTGTATTTTATGTTATAGCTGAATGATTATAATTACTAAACCTATTTTAGCTTCAGGTTTTGAAAGAGTTGTGTCCAAAAATCACCAATACCCCCTACACACACACCTACAAATGCACACCCCTTAATTATGCATCTGCTGAAGTGTTGGGGATACCAGACAGTGTTTGGTACCAAAGTAAATTGGACAGACAACAAAATAATATCTATGGTTTAGAAGCAAAGGGTAAAAAAGGAGTTATAAACCATGTTGCTTTTTAGTTAGAGCCAAATGATCAAATTATTGACAATATGGGATTGTTATGTCCTATGTCCAATATTGACATTAAATGACCATAAAATGTTCAGATTTTTTTTTTGCTACAGGTTTAAGATAAAACATCTAGGACCTGACCAAGTGTTGCTGGGCAACCGATGCGCAAATCCACTGCTGCTCTGTGTCACTTCTATCCAGAACTGTGACTTGTAGCTCAGGATATAACGTGCAAAAAAGGGGTATTTGTATACAACATGCAAGTGGATGCATAGTTATAGGCAGAGGCTGCGAGATGTTCTCACAGCACCATATACATATATATGCATATTTTTTTACATTTTGTAAACAATTTAAAGGGCTAAAAAAAATGACTACAGTCAGTAAAATAATGCCTGACTGAATATATTCATGATAGTAAAGTTAATTGTAAAAAAAAAAAAAAATATAAATTATAAAAAAAAAAAAAAAATTAAATATAAATTATGGTTCACTTTATTGATTCTATTTTAAAAACTGTGTAACTGTGATTTTTTTTTTTTACTTAATTGAATAAAAATGTAATTTGTGTTACATTCACACCAGCTCTTAGCTGATGTGAAATATGAGGAGAAATCGCAGTGAATCCGACCTGATACTGCACTAAATCGCCACCTTTCTCAATCTCCCCATTCCACCAGCACAGAGCACACGGAAGTGGACACAGGCGGATGGACAGAGTTGCGCCCATCTTTCTGTTCTGAGCATGTGCAGCTATAGATCTGGTACGTAGTATTATAAACGAAATTATGTTACACCAATTGCACTGCAAAATCTGCCCAGGAGCAAGTGTAATCCTTTAAGGAAAAAAAATGAAAATGCAATTTGTCCTAATTGTTAGGTAGTAACTAGTTGAAGAATAACAAATTAGTCTAGTAGCGTAAATCATTTTCATAAGATCAAGGTAAGAACAGTAAGCTCATAAAACAGATAGAAGTAATTATGCAGAAAAGAAGACATAAAGTGGCCAGTGGAAGCATGCTTTATATTCATGAACACATCATTAAAACTTTAAGACACACTATCAAATTCTACATTTTAATACTCTTCTCAATAGCATGCAACCCTCCCAACAAGAAAATCAGATTGTTTAATGGCCCTGTTTGTCACACTGTTTTTATATGTCTGCTGTTCAAGCAGATGTTGGCAGTCTTGCTGCAGGGACACTACAGAACATGAAGAGGCTGCTGCAGGTAATACTGTAGAATTTCCCAGCTATGACCTCACATCTGACACTGTTTTTATTGTTAGGTTATATAGTTGGTAACTCACCTCATACAATTGATTGTATCCTTTCGTAAGCAAACAAAGAATAATAAAGTAGTAACAGAATATTGTAAATACATCCACAGAAAATCCATCTGAATCTTACACAATTCTATCTCTTAGTTTCATCCACAGCACAGTGTTACAAATTTTATGGTTTGCTAGTGTTATTGTATATTAATTATTTTGTTATTAATTAACAATATAACGACAATATAAGAAATGAAAATTAATGAATGTCTTAAATTGTTGTGTTGAATACAGGGTAATATACAATGTAGCTGTTTTGGGAAGGAACATATAATTAAAATATGAAAACACAATATGTTGCACTTTTGCATATAACATTATTTTATTATTTTTATTATATGTGTAAAGCATTAAATAATGCTGAAAATATTTTACATTACTTTTTTGTTTCTTTGTAGTTCATTTAGAAATGGTTCATTTCCAAACTGTGTAAGTGTATAAAAAAACTGTACATGCTTGTTTATTACATATTTGAGTTCTCCTACTACTATGAGGACAAAGTTTAACAACCTTAACATTGAGATGAGGAACATGGATGCGTTCACACAAGGTGGGCTGACACATTTTAGCAATGGTGGTCAAGACGATAACTGGCAGCCTATTAATAAGGGATGGGTGGGAACAGGTGGTTACTGATTTAGCCCAATTCAGTCCAATAAAGTTCAGATGTCCTTCTGGCCTCCTTCCAAACCAACCTTGCAAGAGTATAGATATTACTTTTAGCAGGTATATGTAATTCAGTTGGGTTAGCCAAAATTATGGTGTTAATTATCAGAAGTACTATCAGGTGACCTTTGATTGAACCCTTCAAGTGATAGCACATTAATCTTTAGCATTACATTATATTACTGCATGTACTGAACATGTATTAATTAGCTGCTTGTTCCGTTTGGGAACTGCAACAAAGAAAAATTCTATTTTGATTATTAGAAAAAAATGACTGGATTTAATTTAATTTACATTTTATTAAAATGCCTAAGTTATTAAATGCAACATATTTCTAAGATTCATCCTACTAAACATAGAATATGGTTACATGTATCTATTTCTAATAGTTGTAGAAGGTCATATGTTTATATCTCTGAATAAGCCACAGATTGTTTGCCATACATAAAAACTAAAATAAAAATATCCAAAAACATATGTTACACAAAATGGTGGATGAAAGGCAGGGGTAATTTACACAGGAAAAAGGAAAAAAAATACCCCAGCAACACTGCTATTACACAATAACTAGCTATAGCATCCTATCTGTAAAATAAAATTCAGAACCATTAGTTACACACATTTGCAAATGTTTGATAAGCCACCAGCCACTTTTAAGGCTTTTCTGTAAAACATATATTTGTGGAAATAAAATCAGATTTATTGTCTACAATATGAAGGCATTCAATTTTGAAATGTGTCTGTATTAGTAGATCACTATATGTAGAATAGAATTGGAAATTCTGCAATATGTAGAGTATATGATCTTTTTTACATTTTACATTTTTGTGTATCTAATGTCTGTGACGCATATTTTATCATCTTGTGTTCATTATGAAATTAGTATTAAGATAAATACAGTATAAAATATTCTTTATAATGGGCCTATTTTAACACATTACTCACTTCGAAAGCAATGTTTTACATTTGCAATACAATTGTAATTGAGTTTTTCTTTTCAGTCTTATTCATGCAAGATAATGGTCTAACTATACAATATCTTAGATGTATATGTTTTAGTTGCTTTGAATGGTTAAGAAATGCAATGTAGTTAAAGTGAATGTCACGTTTATATGATTAAAGGTCAGATTGCCTTCATAATGCAATTCTATTTACAGTCCAAGTTGTCCTGCATAATAAAATAAATAATATTTATCAATATGTGTTCCTTTGCAGAACATGACTTTTTGAATTGTGTTTAAATGTAACATGCAGCTGTATTCAAACTGTTGTTCTATGTTATCAGCTTAGAATGGTAGCGTCAATGAACCAGCTGCAGTGTCTTTTAATGGGATTACTGACAGGAAGCTTGTTATGTGGAAGACATTTGAACACAGCTTTAGCTCATGTATATTCACTTACAGTGATATATAAATTATAAAGGAAAAACAATAGTAATATATAACATATGCATTACATTTTATAGACCAATGCTTTTACACTTTATAATTATTAACAGGTTTTTATATCGCGCACACAGATTATGTAGCGCTTTACAATTTAACACTTAATATAGATTGAGAGACCATCCTAGACTATTTAGAAAATCATTGAACTAATGTTTGCTTATTATTAGACAATCTTAAGCTCCTGAAACGATCATTTGACTACTTTAGTCTTAAGAATACTTCTTTAGATGTCTGTTCAATGATAACTTGATTATCTGTTGATTACATTAACTCTACAATGTTTTATTATATTATTTGCTAATTATTTTCTTTCAACCAATTATTTCTTGATTTATATCAGCATTATTAAAAGATTAGACTTTTGATTTATAACATCACTATAGGCTTAATTGCAGCGTATATTAAAAATCTAGGACCGAATCCAGACCCCCACATGCTTTCTGTACGTGCGGAGGTCTAGCAGTTTGAACGAGTTTGTCACTCCCCTCTCTTGTGCACGCTTTATGGCAGTTACGCTGAAATAAGCCTGCCTTAAGTGTAATGTGCGGATCAGCGGTTCATATGACCACTGATTCGCTCATAAATGTTAAAACCCACCCCTACTGTACAATTTAAATGCTTCCCCCCTCCCCGCCCACCTTGGGCAACATTTGGAGGGTGCATTCGCCCTCCAGTCAAAACACCACACTTATGCACACTGCATGTATAAGTGGGGTGACAGACGAACTGGCTTGGATTTCGATTGCATATGCCTCAATGTAAGTAAAAAAAAATGTCCCCCCCACTCCTTTCACTAATTCTAACCCTAACCCTCCCGTCTCATTACCCTGACCCTAACCCTCCTTTTTGCCCGCATCCTAACCCTAACTTTCTCTTCCTGGCAGCCTGAACCTAAGCCACCATCTCCTGCAGCCTGACCCTAATTCTCCCCTCCCTGCAGCCTGACCTTAACCCTCCCTCCCCTGCAGCCTGACCCTAACCCTCCCTCCCCTGCAGCCTGACCCTAACCCTCCCTCCTGTGCAGCCTGACCCTAACCCTCCCTACCCCGCACCCTGGAGAGGTTTCTCACCCTTCCTGTGGTCCGGCAATAGCAGCGCTGCAGAGGGATATTGGTGGCTGCGGTATTTGCGAATGAGAATGGGTGAGTATACATTAAAAAAATAGAAACTGGGCAGTATTCGAAATAGGGACATCCGAAAAGGAACTTTCGGATGGGTCTATTTCGGAAATCAAAGTTTCTGACCAGGGACTGCAAACGCAATTCAGTATGGTTTTTCTCAGGTGTAAAATTTTCAACTAATTTCATAAGGTTCATATTTATGAGAATCCATGGTTTCCTTGTTTGCTTTTACTTCAAAAGGTGTTTGGTTTTGATTATAAGCTGATGAACATACTATTTACCATGAAATTAATTACTTAAAAATCTTGGCAGGTAAGGTGTTATTTCTGCCTGTTTTCCATGACTTCTTTAAAATAACTGGAAATAAAGCAGAAAGGATAATATTTTCCAGTTATGGTAACATTTGTCATAACTTTGGAACACTGTCTAAAAATTGGCGTCAAGCATGTCACCATCATATTGTAATATATTAGTAATTTGACATAAAGCAGGTATTTAAAAAAAGATGTAACTTTAAAATAACTCCCATTGTAAAAGAAAAAAAAATATGGTCATTAATTGCAGTTAAACATTTTGGTTAGATATCAAAACGTCACTACAAATATTACTAATCAATTAAAGTATAAAATAAATATTGTGAATATTGTGAACAGTTAAATTAAAAATCAGGGACCGGATTCTCACCTACAGTTTTTTCATCTTACGAGCGTAGTTTTAAGTGTAGAGCTACCTTGCATGTGTAGTAACTATTTTACGCTATCTATGTAACAATTCATTGAGTAGATTGCGTACATGCGGTATTTAAAGACCACATGTATGTAATCTATGTAACAAATTGTTACGTAGATAGCGTAAAATAGTTACTACGCATGTGAAGTAGATCTACACATAAAACTACGCTCATAAGATGAAAAACATAGGTGAGAATCCGGTCCAAAATGTTTAGTTCTTTAGTAAAGGGGCAAAGGCATAAATATCAACGATATCTGAGCCTCTGCCCCAATTTTGCCATTATGGTTTTTGGGCCTGATCCAGAGCTACGCTGTGCTGTACTTCGTAAGTACGGCCAGCGTAGCTCATAAGCACTCCCCCCGACACTCCCCCTGTCCCAGCGTATTTACCCTCTGTTATGCCGGGTGAAGGCTACCTTATCTTCAGCCGGGAAACAAATCGTAACCCCCTAACCAAGCCCTCCCTTCCTAATTTCCCTCCCTCCCCCCGCCTACCTTCCGTAACTACAGTGTAGTTACGGTGCTGCATGCCCCTTCGTCTGTAACTACGCTATAGTTATGAACGCCCAATCCAGGGCACCCTCAATAATCGATTACGCCGGGCAACATCTGCCCGGCAAATGCACCGAAAAGCAGAAATGCCGTTCTTACACATATGGCCGCAATAAAAAAAACGACGGCGAGCGTAGCTCCCCCATCGAATATTACTATACAGGCTCCTAAATGTCTGGTTTACACACAATTAAGCAAAAAAATAAAGAAAATGTCATACTTTTGTTTCATTCAGTAATTTTATGTTTCTTTAATATCTTTTACAATTGCCTTTTATAATGTCTTGTGTGTCTATAGTTTCCTTATTCATGTTTGCATTGTTAAGCAAAATTTGACAGCAAATTATATTTAAAAAAAAAGACAATAACAAAGAGAGTGTAGTTGAGGGTGAGCACTAAAAGGTTGAGGCAAAAAGCTTATCCACCTGTGTTCACTTTCATGTGCCCTGCGTTAGTGGAATGGGGTGTTTCAATGTATTAAAATGAGAAAGAGGGCGGTTTAGTGCTTCTGTGAGCGCAACAGCAGCCATGTTCCCATGAACTCCATGAACTTTCCGTGACTACCGGGAAATATAATTTATGAACAAAAACTATTTACTATTAAAATACAACCCTACACACCTCACAATTAAAAACTGTCTATTAAAAGACTACAACATTTTTCACAACACATTGCATCAGAGCTGTAACTAGAAATTTTAGCGCCAGGGGCAAAAAGGAAAAATGGTGCCCCCTGACCCTGAATTTCAAGCCAATTTAACCATAAATATTAACTTAATTGTGCCCCCTTAAGGTTTGAGCCCTGTGCATCTGCCCCTATCGCACACCCCTAGTTACAGCCCTGCATTGCATCTACTTTACTATTTTTTACTTTTATTTTTTAAAGACTGTATAGCAGCACGTTGCCACACTTTTCTATATGTAAATTTGTATAGGCTGCTGCATTACACCTCAGCTTATTTGCCTATACATATCCATTTGAGTGTTTGAAAAGCTTGCTCATTTGCAATACTACCTATCCAAAGTTGCTACTGTTGGAACTCTGAATAGACTGTAAGCATTATCTATACCTTGCATGCACTTCTGTTGTGCTAAAACTCTGTATCAGACCCATAAACTTTCTTCCTTATACTTTGTCCTTTAGAAAATAACTCACAACCTATTTGGAAATCTCTGTCCTTCATAGCTATAAAACAGTGAGGAAACGAGGGAATATGAGAATACTGAATATACAAATCCATTTATGGATCCACCCTAAGAGTTTCTTTTTCTTTTCTCCAAATTACCCTCCAGCCTAAGACTGATAATGATCGCTGGAGACAACTATGAGCTCCTGCATTATGCACTTCAAAGACCTTCTGTCTTAATCATCATTAAATTACAATTTTTCTTTGGATATATAGACAGCTGTACACAAGCTTTGCCGTAAAACTGATTACAAGACTGTTGTTGACTGGTTAAGCTCCACTCTGCATTCTCAAATGTCCTTGTTTAAAAGTGTTTGTTTATTGACATGTCTTCTAATTATTTATATCATTACCATCTTAAAATATGCAGAGATCGAATAAAAAGTGAAATATTGCAAAGATCTTTGTTTCTAAAGAGTTTTTTTTTCTTTTTTTTATGGTTTTAGGGTCTGATTAGAAACACATGGTATATAGCACTGGTAAATGTATAAGATTAATTGTCATCTGCAAGGCTTTTATGTGTGTATTTTTAGAATCCCCACTCATCCTTGTATGTTTTATTGTAATAGTAATCAGTTTAAGGCTATAAAAAGCATCATATTTTTATGTACTATATTTTATTTTATGGTCATGGCCAGAACAGGGTTAGAATTTCAGAAACTGTTCTGAGTATTATTTTGGTTACCATTTTCTTGTGATATCAGGTGTGCAAACCAAGACCTACTGTCAAATAGGCAAGAATGTGGCAATTTCTAAGCAACTGTCACTGTTTACATTTTTAATGCATTTGAATCATGAAGCTTCATATACTGTATATTGAGCCCTGGGAAAATGCTAAAAAGTACAATACACCATCATTACCTATATATGGTAAACTTCCGGAATAATTGGAATTTATCCTTCAAATATACGGTGCTTTTTTACAACTACCACCTGCAGGTGCACCTATTATCTACTGCCTACTATACCGGACTTATATCTTTATTAGTTGCAATAATATTTTGTGAGTAATTACTCACTTGAGTAGCTATATTTTTAAATTGTATTCATTTTATTACAATGGTCAATGTACCCACAATTGTGTGCTTTCACTGACCACAATGTTGTTTAATAAATTTACATATTTTTAAATTTAGTTGCAACCTTATTGTGTCACAGACTTGCAATATTTACTTAGCGCAGCTACTTGTTTTCTTTATCCCAGATAACTAGCCATTATTGGAGCAGACACATCCAGGCTTGAAGCCAATTTAGGCCTTTATTCCCCAGACATTAAGTACATATATCTCCATTCTTCAAATCTTAAAACAATAAGCAATAGGTTTTTTGGTTTGGTTTTTAAATAGGGTATGCTGCAATACAGAACTATATAGGTTTTATTCGTTATTAGGGTAAGTGTTTATTGGTCACTTTTAGCACTTTATATTTAGCGCCCAGATAAAGGACCTGATTCACACTTAAGAACGCGTTAGGTATGTAAATATAGGCACCTAATAGCATTGAAACTCCCTCGACACGCCCCCCGGTTTTTAGGTTCTTATGTGACTTACGAGTTCCATAGGGCTCCCTTAACTGTAGTTTTGCATTTCAATGCGTGGGGCATCTACTAAGGAATGTAAGTGCATAGCCGCGCCTTTGTTGGGTCATTGAAATGCCTCTCTCCACCCATATCTGTGTATCGGCCTATTTATTTATTCATAGAACGCCCATTTCTGCGGATGTTAATGCGAACCTTGAGACTTTAGGTACGCAGTGCATAAGTAAGGAATTTACGCACTTAAGTCCAATGTTAAAAGCGTAGAGAAATTACTACGCATGCGCAGTCGATCCGTTCTTTAAAATACGCACCTAAAATCCGAAGAGCGGAATTTGAGAACTTAACTCCAACGCAAATAGCGTATAAAAAAGTTACTGCGCATGCGCATTTCATCCGTTCTTAAATATACGCACCTAAAATCGGAAGCCTTCTTAAGTGTGAATCAGGTCCATAGTGAAAGCTTAGTGTCAGGGGTTAGGACAGTATTCTAGGGCAGCCACTAGAGGGAAGCAAAGGCTAGAAGCACAGGACCACTGATGCAGCTATTAAAGTGCTATGTAAAGATGAAAGGGTCCATTTACAAAGCAGAGAGAGGAATAATATGAAATAAACTGCAGTTTGTGTCAGAGCGAGGTTCTCTTCTCCCACTCTGCTTTCATGGGGATGATTTAGCAAGGTGTCAAAATTATCACTGGCAATCACCATGAAAAGTAATGTCACTTTCCTTTCCCCGGAGATCATCATTGGGATTGTCCCTGGCAATGGCTGAAGATTCAGTGCTATGTGTGTCAGAATTGTTCTTTATATTGTAGGCCATGATTATTCATGGGGTGAGGCGTGATATTGGGAATATGATGAAGGGGCACAGTGTAATGATAAAGGGGGGTATGATGACAGGGCACAGTGATGATGGAGGGACACAGTATGATGAAGGGTGGCACATTCTATTGATAAGGAGGGCACAGGGTGATAAGGGGGGACTCAATGTGATAAGGGCAGTGCCATAACTAGGGGTGTGCGATAGGGGTGGTCACAGAGGGCGCAAAGTCAAAGTGCGGTGCCAATAAGTTCATTTTTAAGGTTAAACTGGTTATTAATTCAAGCTTGGGGGCACCATTTTTCATTTTTGCCCCAGCTCTAAAGTTTTTAGTTAAGGCGCTGGATAAGGAGGGGCACAGAATAATGAAAGGGCACAGTGTGATGATAAGGGTGGGCACAATGTGATGAAAAGGAGGGACACAGAATAATGAAAGGGCACAGTGTGATGACAAGGGGA
>WWET01000579.1:196948-211497 GCA_011038615.1 Limnodynastes dumerilii | reverse complement strand
TTGCCTTTTGCTTTGCTTTGTTACATTGCTTGGCTATCTTTAAGTCACATGAAATAATGACTCCTAGATCCCTTTCCTCCTCAGTTGTTTCTAATGTAGTGCCATTAAGGATATATTGAGCTTTTTTGCTCCCTACTAATTCCTCTCCCTATGCAACCAAGCATCTGATTTGCCTTTCTCATTGCTTTGTTACATTGCTTGGCTATCTTTAAGTCACATGAAATAATGACTCCTAGATCCCTTTCCTCCTCAGTTGTTTCTAATGTAGTGCCATTAAGGATATATTGAGCTTTTGGGTTTTGCTCCCCAAGTGCATGTTTTTGCATTTTTTGTCATTAAACTGCAGTTGCCACACTTTGAATTATTATAGATAGTATATATAATGCAAGTTATGCATCAAGCCACAGTTAATTTCTGATTGTAATGAGGTGTGTTACATAATGGGGGAGCGTCATAGACGGAGGGGACACTGGGTAGAGCTCCACAAACACACAAATCCCAATATATGCCTGGTTAGGCTAGGACGCGACTTTGCGAGGGAATGTCCCCATAATTCTCTAGTCTGGTTTGCACACAAGAACTGTATTCTGCTATCCCGCTATCAGTTTACAGTTGTCTTTCAGAGAATGCTGATATGGATGGGACTGGATCCAGCGGATTATGGGACTCCCTCCTTCCACATTAGAGCGGCATCGTCTGCAGCGGCGCAGGGCTCATCGGCTGAGGACATAAAAAGGATGGATCGATGGAAATCCCAGACCTTTAAGACATACATCAGGCCAATTATGGAGGATCAGACGTGATCTCTGCGGATCAACTGATGGTTGCCATTCAACGAAAGGATTTCAGTTCCAGTTTGGCTCGTTGTTTGAACTGTTTACTGTGCGGTTATTCCTTTCCTTGCTTTTATGGTGAATGTTTTTTATGTTACTAGATAGTTGTCCTTTGTTATGCCTCCCTGCCTCCCTCCCTCCTTCCCTGCCCCAGACCGGACATGGTTCCCGGGATTAGCCCGGTAACTGGCCCGCTGCACCAGGTGCATGGAGCGCAAAGGACTTTTTCCTCTCAATGCCTGCGGCTATCTGTAGTTCCCCTTAGTCTTATAGTCCGGCCAGGGTGATTTGTTGAGGTTTTCACCTTTGCATGGGACCGTTGGCCTCCCTTCTTACGGTTCTCCCAAGTTAGGCTGTTTATTTGCACTGTGCATTGATTGGGATAATGTTTACTAACTTGCATCAGCCTTTTTCCTTCACTCTCTGCAGCTTTGGTACCGCGTCAGCGGGTTGTGTGGTTGGTAGGCCATTCATTCATCTATTGGGCCAGTCAGCATAGGGAAGCGACTAAGGGTACTGCGCGATGCGGTATGTCGTTGGTTTGGAAGGACAAGAGAGGTATGTCAAGGTCAGCGTTGTTCGACAGTTTAGCCCGCGCTATGCTACTGGAGAGGTCACCCGACGTTGTGGTAATCCACTTGGGTGGCAATGATATAGGCCACATACCAGCGGTGGAGCTCTCTTGGGCCATAAAAAATGATTTGGCGCTAGCAATTAGATGGTGGCCCAACATTGCTTGGGTATGGTCGGACATAATCCCCCATTGTGTCTGGCGGTACTCCAGTAATGGCACAGCCATGGACAGTGTTAGGAGGAAGGTTAATAGATCGGCGAAAGTGTTTCTGGAGCGGCACGGGTTGTGGTCAATCCTCATTTGGATTTTCGACATGGTAGGACGCACTTGTATTGAGCGGACAGGGTGCATCTGTTGGACTCTGGGATGTCAATTTTTTTAGAAGATATTTTTGTTGCACTTAGTAGTTTAGTTTAGGTTGTGATGGTGGCGGTGCTGGTCAGAGGGATCAGCTTTGGTGGAAAGCAGGTCTGTTGTAATTGTTGTTATTGTTTATAGCGCATCTGGAGGTGCAGAAGAAGTTACAGGAGGTAACTGTCTTTGTTTGAGCCACTTGACGTGGCTATTGCCTGAGGGTGTAGAACTGTCTGGGCGGGTGATCTCACATAGCACTTAGAGGAAGTGTTGTGCTGAAGGCAAGGTGGAGGGTGCCATTGGTTGGCATTGTTTTGAATTGTATAGAAGTTAAGGATGTTTATGTCATGTCTGTTATGTGCCATTTGTTCATTATATGTGTCACATGCTTTCTTGGCCCCCATCAATTTAGTTGGGGATCATTTGACCCCTTAAGGATCAATGACCTCAAACAATAAATTCATTTAGTAATAAAATTTAATTCCCAAAGCTCGGTGTCTGTGTTTTACTCTTAGTTTAGTACTTTTATAAGGGGTTGTTACATTTAGACGGTGTCAAACACAGATGTTTAGGGAAGCGGAGGGTTAATCCATTTAACTGGTGCAAAATTAAACTTTCTGTGTGTGGAGGTGATTAATGATAACACTCACCTTAGTTTGTTTCAATTGGTCCTGGGGGTTGCTGGGGGGTGGGAGCTAGGTCACTGGAGTTTTCTTAAGGGGGTTGAGCACAGGGTCCTGCCCCATTTACCTCTTTGATTTTCCCTCCCTTCCCCCCCCTTTAATGTGTGAGTTAACGTTATTCAAGTTGGATTTGCTGTGAAAGGTGCTTAGATCTGCGGATGGCTGAAAGCAGTTCTGTTGGAATTGTTGTTGTTGTTTATAGCGCAACTGGAGGTGCAGAAGAAGTTACAGGAGGTAACTGTCTTTGTTTGAGCCACTTGACGTGGCTATTGCCTGAGGTTGTAGATCTGTCTGGGCGGACGATCTCGCGTAGCACTTAGAGGAAGTGTTGTGCCGAAGGCGAGGTGGAGGGTGCCATTGGTTGGCATTGTTTTGAATTGTATAGAAGTTAAGGATGTTTATGTCATGTCTGTTATGTGCCATTTGTTCATTATATGTGTCACCTGCTTTCTTGGCCCCCATCAATTTAGTTGGGGATCATTTGACCCCAAACAATAAATTCATTTAGTAATAAAATTAAATTCCCAAAGCTCGGTGTCTGTGTTTTACTCTTAGTTTAGTGCTTTTATAAGGGGGTGTCACATTTATCACACACATCACACATGGGCCGTTTAATGGCTTTATATAATTATGTGTATGTTTGAGTGTGCATATATGGCTTTATCTAATTATGTACAAAGGCGTAACTACCGGGGGTTCAATGGGTTCAGTTGCTGTGGGGCCCGGCGGCTTAGGGGGCCCAGCAATCACCCCATTGCACCTGTACTATATACATTAGTTCTGAGTTAGGGGGCCCCTAACAAAATGCTGTGGGGCCCACAAAGTTCTATTTACGCCCCTGATTATGTATATGTTTGTGAGTGTTCATATATTGCTTTATATAATTACATATGTGTTTTTGTGTGTCTGTGTGTATATATATGGCTTTCTATAATTAAACATGTGAATGTGTGCGTATATATGAATATATATAATTGTGTGTGTGTAGATATATGGCTATCTATAATTACATATATGTATGTGTGCTTATATGAATTTATATAATTACGTGTGTGTGTGCGCGTGCGTGTGTGTATCCAGATAGACATATATGTCTATATAATCAACAGTTATATAGAGAGAAAGAGAGATATGTATGTAATGAAATGCGGGCAAGTGAATTACAATTTTGTGTCCTCTGCCAGACACCTGAAGAAAAAGAAAGAAAGAAAAGAATCAGTAAAGAGGCAAGTGAGCTTCTTTTTATATCTACATTGCTTAATGTGTGTAGATATGTGTCTATATCTATATACAGTATGTACTATTATAGGACCCAAGTCACATTTTACTGTGAAATCCATAGGTGCGGTTTAGCATAAAGTGTCCAGTTCCCTCCCACATCTTGCTCCCGCACTTATGAGTGCCATAGGCTGCCTTACATTCCCGTGTGTATTTTTTTTCTTAAGTAGGGGAAATACACACAGACATTGGCAACCCCTCCCTGGCTGCCTAATCTAAATGCGTTCCCCTTCTTCTAACTTTCTACGGAGGCTACTCTGGCATGCCTACTCTTACTGAAAAAATAATGTGCAGTATTTAAAGACCGCACATAGTAAATATACAAGCATAACTGCTACGTAAATTGTGTCTATATGACTACGCATGAGCAGTTGTTAATTTCTTAAAAATATGCACCTAATACCCCTTTCACATCACCACGAAATATCCGGGATTTTCGCCAAAAACCCAGCAAAAGACTCAGCAAAATCTCGGGAATTTCGTGGAGATGTGAAAGGGGTACTTCCGGTGGACCCGTGTCAGAAGACCCGGGAATTCAACCCGGGTGAAAAGAAGAGTTATTCCCGGGTCCGACATGGGTAGGGGTGCAGTGTGAAAGGTGCACCTAATGTACCTCGATTGGTGGAATTTTTTTAGTATTGCCCTGGCAACAAGTGTTGCCAGAGCAACGGTAAACAAATTACGCACCGCGATGGCGACAGGGGTGGCCCGGGTCTCGGAATTTCCCGGGTCTGCCCTGCAGTGTGAAACGGGGTCTGTGACCCTGGGATCCTCTGCTGCCCCAGCAATATCCCGAGTCTGTGAACCAGGGATATTGCCGGGGCGGCGATCTGAAAGGGGTATTAGAAGTTGCAGCTTCTTAGGTGTGAATCAGGGCCATAGTGCACATTCATGAATAGAGAGACTCCCCACCAAAATATTTGTATTTTAAGAATTAACAAATTTATTTAAAAAATATATAATTTAACCCTTAAATTACCCTACTGATTGGTTGCTGATGGAAAGTTACTAACACTTTGCTCTTTTCACCTGCAGAGAAACAGGGAGTCTCTGCTCCTTGCAAAGAAACCTTCAGGCAAGTGATGTTGCAATGCTGTAAGGAGCTGAGAATCGCTGTGTCTCTGCAGTAGAAGACCTATAACTTTCACAGTCTCATCAGCTGCTAAGTGACGCAGCTGCATCCTTTGCTGAATGTCTGTTTCAGTCTGTCAGAAAAAGACGTGGTTGTACCACTTATACCCCGTTCAGATTACCATGAAAAAGTTACTAACACTTTGCTCTTTTCACCTGCAGAGAAACAGGGAGTCTCTGCTCCTTGCAAAGAAACCTTCAGGCAAGTGATGTTGCAATGCTGTAAGGAGCTGAGAATCGCTGTGTCTCTGCAGTAGAAGACCTATAACTTTCACAGTCTCATCAGCTGCTAAGTGACGCAGCTGCATCCTTTGCTGAATGTCTGTTTCAGTCTGTCAGAAAAAGACGTGGTTGTACCACTTATACCCCGTTCAGATTACCATGAAAAAGTTACTAACACTTTGCTCTTTTCACCTGCAGAGAAACAGGGAGTCTCTGCTCCTTGCAAAGAAACCTTCAGGCAAGTGATGTTGCAATGCTGTAAGGAGCTGAGAATCGCTGTGTCTCTGCAGTAGAAGACCTATAACTTTCACAGTCTCATCAGCTGCTAAGTGACGCAGCTGCATCCTTTGCTGAATGTCTGTTTCAGTCTGTCAGAAAAAGACGTGGTTGTACCACTTATACCCCGTTCAGATTACCATGAAAAAGTTACTAACACTTTGCTCTTTTCACCTGCAGAGAAACAGGGAGTCTCTGCTCCTTGCAAAGAAACCTTCAGGCAAGTGATGTTGCAATGCTGTAAGGAGCTGAGAATCGCTGTGTCTCTGCAGTAGAAGACCTATAACTTTCACAGTCTCATCAGCTGCTAAGAACGCACCAGGCTAAAATTTTAAAAATTTTGCCCACTGCCTAAAAAGCTGGCTTTTTAGGCAGTGGCAATCTGAACGCAGCATAAGTAAGCAGTGTAGCTGTGCAAGTAGTCAGAACCTCACATCAGGTGGGCCTGTCTGCTTCAAGTGCCAAGGCTGATTTTAAGTCACAGTCTGGCCCTGCCCTGCAGCCTCTGTCCCAAACACCCGTCCAATGAAAATGCTGGGAAAGAATCTCCCAAGTTTACATCAGCATTATACTTACCCATAGAGCCTGCAAAGTGTATTTATGATTGTATTTTAACTTATAACAAATGCAGTATAATATAGTTTAACATAAGATATTAATGGAGCACTTTTTTCTTCTTAACTAAATATCTCCACTAGTAACTGAGAGGTGCACTGGACACTGACAATTCTAGATATCTAAATAAATATTCTACAACTTTCTTAACACTTAGATTTGTTTTTACTTTCATCTCTATTTCATGGCTGTAACCAAGACACTGAGCAATAATAAACTGGTGCAGTACAGACGTCATGATGCATCGTGACTAAGATTTCCTTTGGCCATTAAACATACACTGACAGCTAAACTCCTGATAGCTAGAAAAACCTTGGCATATGTGCAATAAGTGACTCACATCCAAAGAAAACATGGCCTAAGATCTAAAATACTTAACACTTTTATTGAAGAACAAAGCAAAGTGGGTTAGTCGCAAAGCTGGCGTAATTGGACATGATTAAACAGTTTAGTCCCTATAATTCCTATCTAGATTACACAGGATTTCTACAAGACTGCAAACGATACCTGACAAAATCCACACAGATAATGGAAACCTGAAGCAAGTATGGCACAGCTACCATGCACATTGTAGTAGGAAATGTGCAGACATGCCAAAAATGTCAATAAAAATCGTAACTAAAGTCCTGAGCTGTGTAGTAGAAATCTGGAAAGAACAATAGATTGCCTCAGAAGAATTTGCTCTATCAGTAAACATCTAGTCCAAGACATTATTAACAGTGTTTATTGCCAGGTTTTTATAGCATCATCAGATTACGTAGCGCTTTACAATTTTAACAGTTGTTTGTTATTTTATCTGTTATTATATAACAGAGTGACTGGCCAGCACAGTGGCTTAGTGAGTAGCACTTGTGCCCCACAGTGCTGAGCTCATGAGTTTGATTCCCAGATTAGGTATAATCTGTGTGCAGTTTGTATGTTCTCCCTGTGTCTGTGTGGGTTTCCTTTGTGTGCTCCAGTTTTCTCCCGCATTCCAAAAACATGCTGGTAAGTTAGTATGTGTTAGGGAGCCTAGTTTGTAGGGGCAGAGACTGATGTGAACGTCTATTATTCTCTGGGAACAATTTGTGGCGCTATGTTAATAAGCATTAATAATAATAACTGGGACAGTAAGAGGGTCCTGCTCGCAAGCTTACACTCTATAAGGAATACATTTTTATTCTTTAAATATAGGCACTAATTTACATTCAGGAGCAGACCCACTGGTTAATAAAGTGTTTCACGTGTGGCAAGTAAAAAGAAGGTCTAAAACAAAAATGTGAAAATGAAATTACAAGGATGGGAAAATTTCTTGGTATAATTTGATTTAAAAAAAAAAGATATTCACAATGTAGGAAATGTTTACATTCATTTAAAGCAATTCATAAGCCCCTAAATTGCATGTAAATTTGTCCAAGGCTGATGTGGTTTACAAAATCAGTAGCTCTGTTTCCAGCCTGTTTTATAGGTGGTCTAGCCAACCCTTAACTTAATTACATTGGGGATTTGCATTTTACTCATTGGACCAGTGGTGAAAGTGAAACCATAAATAAAACTGCTAATGTACATTATACTCCAGTAAAATGTACATATATATTTGATGGGTGAACTCTTTAACTGACAATGAAACTTATTGAATGTTTTGGTTAAGATACATTTTGTAATTTCACTTACTGTATATAGGAGTTTAAAAGAAGAAATAGTAGACACTAAATTGTGATTATTTGTAAACAGGATGCTGTTGCTGATTACAAATCACAAATCATATTTCTACACTGATATGCTGATAAGCTGAACTGTGGTTGCAAATGATTTATATTCCGATTTTTACTATTGGAATAGTCTTATTTCACCAAAGTATCCATTCTCAATAGCAAAATGCGCTTTCTCTAACACCTTGGAGAGAACAGGGACAGGCTACAGCAGTCTGCTGAGGCGGCCTTATAGAGGGAGAGGTGATTATGCTGTTGGATATAGAATGTTAGAATTAGGGTTAGGCCACAGGAGGCAATTCCTACTGTTACGTGCTGGAAACTTTCTTGACCTGCCCCTAGGGGCTGCTGAGGGACTCATTGCACAGTGTGGACATTTCTATTACCTGCCGCTAGAGGCTGCTGTTGTGCACTCTGTCTGGGACTATCTTGTTATGTGCTCGTTATTCTACACCTGTTCTCTAGGGTTATCTGTCCCATGATTCCAGAGCACAAGTGTGGGTCATTGCTTCCTGTTTCCTGTGTGTTAGTTTGCTGGTCTCTGCTGTGTTCCTGAATCTGCCTCCACTTGTCTCCATTCTTGCTTGCTCTTTCAGGTTCCTTGTTTATGTTGTTAATCTTTGCCCTTTGTACCAGTGTCTGTACTTGTAAACCCTGCCTGATACCTGTTATTTCTCACCTTTGTATCTTGGAATCTCATACCTGTAAACCCTGCCTGATACCTGTTATTTCTCACCTTTGTATCTTGGAATCTGTAAACCCTGCCTGATACCTTTTATTTCTCACCTTTGTATCTTGGAATCTCATACCTGTAAACCCTGCCTGATACCTGTTAACTCTCACCTTTGTATTACCTGGAATCTATTTCCTTGTACTTGTATACCCTGCCTGATATCTGTTATTTCACACCTGTGTATTACCTGGAATCTGTTACCTGCAATAAACCCCTATCTCTTATATTGGCCTCTGCAATCCTTGTATCAAGCCTCAGGTATTCATAACACCTACTGCTTTTACTGAGAAGCAGGTATTAAAAGAACTTAAAATCTGAAATTGGACAAATCAATGGAACCAGATGGGATACATCCTAGGATACTAAAAGAGCTTAGAGAGGTGCTGGCAAAACTATTAACTAAATTATTCAACCAGTCACTAATAACTGGGATGATTCCAGAGGACTGGAAAATAGCAAATGTGGTCCCTCTGCAGAAAAGAGGAAGTAGGCAAGAAGCGGCAAACTGCTGACCAGTGAGTCTAACATCAGTAGTAGGGAAATTGATGGAAACACTGTTAAAGGAACAAATTGTACAGTATATTAAATCCAGTAACTTACAAGATCCCAAGCAGCATGGATTCACTGGGGGAAGATCATGTAAATTAAATCTTACTGAATTTTTTGACTCGGTCAGTAAAGTATTAGATAAAGGGGGAGCTGTAGACATAGCTTATTTAGATTTTAGTATAGCTTTTGACACTATGCCACATTGCAGACTGTTAAATAAGCTGGAAACTTTGGGATTGGACTTCAAGATAGTTGCATGAATACGATCTTGGTTACAGAATATACAACAGAGGGTTGTAGTAAATGGAATCCCTTCTGGGGATGGAAAGGTAACCAGTGGAGTACCCCAGGGTTCTGTACTTGCACTAGTGCTATTTAATATCTTTATAGGTGATTTTGCCTGTTGAGAGGAAAATATGCCTTTTCGCAGATGACACAAAGATATGCAACAGGGTAAACATGCCAGGAGGGATACACAAAATGAGGGATGATCTAGATAGACTACAAACAATGCAATATCATGCACTTGGGGCACAAAAACCCAAAAGCTCAATATATCCTTAATGACACTACATTAGAAACTACTGAGGCGGAAAAGGGATCTAGGAGTCATTATTTCATGTAACTTAAAGGTAGCCAAGCAGTGTAACAAAGCAAAGAGAAAGGCAAGTCAGATGCTTGGTTGCATAGGGAGAGGAAATAGTAGCAGAAAGAGAGAAGTAGTGATGCCCCTTTATAGATTGTTGGTATGACCTCGCCTAGAATACTGTGTTCAGTTCTGGTGGCCATATCTCCAGAAATACATAAATACATTAGAGAATGTGCAAAGAAGAGCAACTAAAATGGTCCATGGCCTCTGTCACAAAATATACCAAGAAAGGCTAGAGGAACTAAACATGTATAGCTTGAAGCAGAGGAGGGAGAGGGGGGACATGATAGCAGCTTTCAAATACATCAAGGGTTGTGACCAGCTAGAGGAGGGTACCATTTTTCAAAGGAAGAGGTGTAATAGAACACGAGGGCATTAATATAAACTGGAGGGTGGAAGATTCAGAGGAAATGTGCAGAAAAATTACTTCACTGAAAGGGTGATAGATAAGTGGAATATCCTCCCATCTGAGTGGTTGAGGCCAACACAGTGGAACAGTTTATACATGCTTGGGATAAATATAATAATATCTTAAATTTCAAACTAAATTGAGGGTAAATAGAGTCTAGGATCAGTATAGTTTTAAATAAACAACTGGGCAGACTCGATGGGCCATGTGGCTCTTATCTGCCGTCACTTTCTATGTTTCTATGACATGGAGAGTTAAGGTTAGGTTAATAGAAAGGAAAGGTTGGGGTTAGGCTGCAGGACATGGAGGGTTAAGGTTAGGGTTTGAGTTAGGCTGCAGGAGATGGAGAGTTAAGGTTAGGTTAATAAAAGGGGAAGGTTAGAGTTAGGTTGTGAGACATTGAGGGTTAAGGTTAGGGTTTGAGTTAGGCTGCAGGAGATGGAGGGTTAAGGTTAGGGTAATAGAATGGGAAGGTTAGAGTTAAGTTGTGGGACATGGAGGGTTAAGGTTAGACTAATAGAAGCGGAGGTTTAGGGTGAGGATTAGAGTAAGGGTTAAGGTTAGGGGAATATCTTACCTGTCGCTGCTGCAGCATTCAGATCTTGTCTTGTTGCTGGATCCATGCAGTCTGCTTTGACAGAAAGAGACTCCTTTGACGGAAAGTGACTGCTGTCGCTGCTCCACTACTGGAATACGAAAATCAACACATTTTACATGCAAACCACACGTTTTGTACACAATGGACCAGGTTCAGGCCTTCCCGCTGTATACAGTTCCCCATCCCTCTTGCACGCACGAACCTACGAACATTGGACGACAAGGCCTTCAAGAGGATTTCTGGGCTTCAGAAAATTCTTGGGGCCCTTCCCCCCATAGTTAATTAGTATAAATACATCTGTGCCACCACTAAGCAGCACATATGTGGGGTCACTCACCTCTTTTCTGCTTCCCACTGTTGAACATACTTCCAATATGGAAATGAGGATCAGGAGGATCCAGACCCATAATGGAAGCATTAAAAACATCGTCTAAAATGTGGCTATTTTCCATTCCTTGCAAGCAGAAAAAAATTGTTTGTGTAAATCTGGATCAAGTCTAATATTATTATGACCATTTCATATAGAGCAGAAAGAACAGGGGAGGATTGTGGTGATTCAGAGACTGAAAATAGAGAGGAAAGTTACACCTGGACTAAACCATGTTGATTTCAGGGGGGTGGGGGGGGCAATTTAATTTTATTCTATGCATGCAGGGAGAATGCTTTGCTTTTTCTTATTGCACACAGATACCTGATCAGCTTCACTTTTAAACTGCTAATTAGACTTGGGCTCGGAAACATCACCTTTCACCTATAATACTGTTTGGGCTCTATTTACTTACCTTCCTCGTTCCCTGTGAAGGAAGCAGCATCAGGCTCGCTTATCATCACAGCGAGCCTGGCAGCTTCCTTCACACTATTTACAAATACTCACCCTTCCTGCGAGGTCCCGCAATGAGCTGCCGGGTCCGCACAGTGCTTCATATTCATGCGATGCATGAGTGAAGTACTGCACATGCGCGGTAGCTCATAATCGGGACTTTAAAATATTTCTGCGCCGACATGAGAAACACTGCACATGCGCAGGACATGAGAAACACTGCACATGCGCAGGACATGAGAAACACTGCACATGCGCAGGACATGAGAAACACTGCACATGCGCAGGACATGAGAAACACTGCACATGCGCAGGACATGAGAAACACTGCACATGCTCAGGACATGAGTTTAAAACTCTGCTCCGGCATTTTGTAAATATGGGTGACTTCATTTTAATGCGATAGGGCCAGTTTTGAAGCGAAAACTGTCCCTATCTCCTTAAAATGATCTTTGTAAATAGAGTCCTTTGCAACAAATGAAATCTGACTCCTCTGAAATCAACATGGTTTTGCCCAGGTGTAACTTTCCTCTCTTATTTTCAATCTCAGGGCCGCAGGGTTTAGCAATACTGCTACACGTTACCAGGGAGAGGACTCATTTCTATCAATGCCCGTTACCTGTGTGGATTTTGCAATTTTCATGGGCTTCCTCCAGGACACATTTCTAAGAAACAATGGTAAATAACTGACTTCTCATGAATGCAAATCACTGTGTTTATTAGGGACTTCAGTGGGAAACGCAGGATTTTGAAAGGGGTTTCCAATGCGTGTTCATGTGGGGTATATTGGTAAAATTTGGGAGCCTGAAAACAGGACAAATAAGCTCTGCCGCCAACTATCCAAGCTCCACCCCCGTCCTACCCAAGCTCCACCCCCATTGTTATGCTGCATAGTGGCAAAGATTAAAATACTAATTAATAAAACCAAAAAAAACTGCCTCGAGTGTAGCCCACAAACACCGAATAAACTGGAAGGCAGTCAGGGCAGCGGGACATTAACCCGAAATTAGGACTGTTACGCTGGGATTGGGACAGTTGGGAGGTATGTATTAGGGGTCTGGACGTGGAACACATATGCTAATCCCAAAATATACCCCACATAAAACTAAAATTACCCCTGGCCTGTGAGTGTGTGAGTGTATGTTAGGGAATTAGACTGTAATGCGGCAGAGGTATATGTGAATATGTTTAAAATTGTAAAGATCTACCTAATATGATGCACTGTTAAAAAAATATATATAAAAATCCCTATAGTAATAATATGATTGTACTATCTGACTGCCAGGACATGTAAGACATCCATTACGTTCTCTGTGATAGCAGGAGGTTTATAATGTAGGTTTGAAAATAATAAAAAAAAATCTACATTTTGGTTATAGGTGATTTATAAGTTACTTCTTTCACACATTAAAATAGTATCTTTATATTGAAGGAACAGATGTAATAGCAATAGCAGTAAACAATGCATTAGTAGAGCACATTACACAATGTACAGAGCCTGTGTCAGTGCATAAGTGCTGTTGAATTTATTGTGACTCATTCACCATTCCCGACCTGCTTCCCTATTGCAGCAAAGGCCAGTACCCTCTTCCCCTATTTCAGTCTGCCCCACATATCCATGAAGCCATGCCCCTTTTGCAACACCCTGAAGGCACGCCCCTTCTGCAACACCCTGAAGGCACGCCCCTTTTGGAATTTTTCATTTTAGGGTGATTTTTTCATTTTTTTTTACATGTTCAATGTGGTGGTGGGGGGGAGTTTCTGGACAATCAAAAACCCTTCCTGGCTGCGCCACTAGACTTCTTCTGCAGCTTATGATGTTGATGTATTGCACCAAATACATCAATGCATAATACAGACTAGTACATATAAACATAGTACATACACATAAACAATAAAAACAAATAGGACAACAATGACAATAGTATTATGAGAGTGTTACAAACTAAATAAAATTAAAATGATATGGCTTCTTAAATCCCACAATAGCCTACAGTAAATGGAAATATTGAATACGTAACACTTGTGCCTCACAGCGCTGAGGTCATGAGTTTGATGGACTAAGCCTTATCTGTGTGTAGTTTGTATGTTCTCTCCGTAGCTATGTGGGATTCCTCTGTGTGCTCCGGTTTCCTCCCAAACTCCAAAAAACATGTTACAAGGTTAAATGACTGCTGACTTAATTAACCCTAGTCTGTGTGTGGGTGTGTATGTATGTGTTAGGGACCTTAGCACTGGCGTAGCTATAGCTTTTTCATGGGGGGGGGTTTGGGTGGCAAAAAATAGGAAGATAGGTAAGTATAATAATAACATGCGAAATGAGTTATAGACAGTATTAGGCAAGTATAGTAGCTATGTATATTACGAGTGTTCAAATTCATGTATTACTAATTCAATTGCATTATTTATGTAGGTAGGTAAGTTTGTACATATTGTTTTTTGGAAGGTTCAGAGGCTCCTATAGACTACTAACCTGGACAAAGTAAAACTAAACTAAAACAACAACAATTACAAGACAATAACGAGTATCCACAATTGTTTCGTTTTTAAAAAAAACCTAATTACCAACGTTTGCTGCCCTTTTGTCTTATCCATTTTCTCAGTTTTTTTTACAAAAAATGTATTACTACTAGGTATACCTATACTGTGCTACCTAAACCTATAGCTACTACAATATTACCTTTACCTAAGTTTTCAACAAGACACAAAACCATTACAAAACAATTTAAAATTACAATACTTACAATTTTTATTTCCTAACACAAAATAATAATGACAAAATTTTTCTCTTTTCCTCCTCTGGAGGAATTGTTATGTCCCGGTGGATGTTCATCAGAGCGAGTCCTGTAAGACGCAACTCACGTATGTCTCTAACAATGCGCCATCCCAAGCGTAATCTATAAATTGGCTATGTGTGCATAGTGCGTTGTTTACTTACTGTGTCACCCAAACCACCTGCTGTCTGGCATGTTTCAGTGATACCTTTCCTTGTGACAACCGATCTTTTGAGTACCTACTATGGAAATCCCATTCTGTCTAGTGCAAATTTTAGTATCCTAGGGCCTGATCCAGATCAACGATGTAACGCCGGGCAACATCTGCCCGGCGCATGCGCATTTGAGCTACGGCCGCCG
>WWET01000579.1:185004-196624 GCA_011038615.1 Limnodynastes dumerilii | reverse complement strand
ATACAGGGCAGGGATGGACAGCATAGTACATAATAAAATACAGTACAGACATTCATTGCAGGGATGGACAGCATAGTACATAATAAAATACAGTACAGACATTCATTGCAGGGATGGACAGCATAGTACATAATAAAATACAGTACAGACATTCATTGCAGGGATGGACAGCATAGTACATAATAAAATACAGTACAGACATTCATTGCAGGGATGGACAGCATAGTACATAATAATATACAGTACAGACATACAGGGCAGGGATGGACAGCATAGTACATAATAAAATACAGTACAGACATTCATTGCAGGGATGGACAGCATAGTACATAATAAAATACAGTACAGACATTCATTGCAGGGATGGACAGCATAGTACATAATAAAATACAGTACAGACATTCATTGCAGGGATGGACAGCATAGTACATAATAAAATACAGTACAGACATTCATTGCAGGGATGGACAGCATAGTACATAATAATATACAGTACAGACATACAGGGCAGGGATGGACAGCATAGTACATAATAATATACAGTACAGACATACAGGACAGGGATGTACGGCATAGTACATAATAGTATACAGTACAGACATACAGGACAGGGATGTACGGCATAGTACATAATAGTATACAGTACAGACATACAGGGTAGGGATGGACAGCATAGTACATAATAATATACAGTACAGACATACAGGGTAGGGATGGACAGCATAGTACATAATAATATACAGTACAGACATACAGGGTAGGGATGGACAGCATAGTACACAATAAAATACAGTACAGACATACAGGTTAGGGATGGATGGCATAGTACATAATAAATACAATATACATAAAAAATATCACAAAAATACAATAAAATCAAGCAAGCACAGACAGTGAGGCAAATCACCTATAAGCAATCACTGAGACATTTGCAAGTAAGTGAAATATTAGTTTTCCATTATGTCACCTGGGACCTGATACAGATCCGCGCTGCCACCTGTGTTTAGATGGACGATAAGCGGGAAAATGCTTGCGCAACAGGCAATCCACAATATTTCAAGTAAAATGGGGCGGTTTAGTCTAGCTCAGCAGCTGGCCGGACTCCATGTGCCTCCAGGGTAAAATGGGCTGTATTTTTAATTCATAACCGATCCTTTATATAGTTATAAACACATCCCTACACATGTATTAAAATTAGAAAGGTTACATAAAACACAGGATTGGGATCAGTGGATTACCGCTTCTTCTATTCAGGCATAATGTAACACTGTCAAGAAAACACAGGGGATAAGTATCATTACTTGGTAAATAGCATATCCTCCAACTGTACCTATTCAGCAGGTACAGTGCCTTTTTTTAATGGCTAAAAGGGCTCCTGTACCAGGTTCTGGCCTGGCAATTTCCTTCCCTCTATACTCACCTTCCAGTCCTGCAGCATCTGATCACTATAGCAGACTCCTACAGCTCTGCTAAAGTGAAAAGACCCTCTCCTGTGTGTTCTAAGCTCATATGATAAGATGTAAAATGAGAACAGATTAAAGCCACGCCCCTTCACTGGACAAGTCATGCCCCTTTATGGACACGCCCCCAGGTGTACCGATTTTTCAATAAAAAAATGTTGGAGGGTATGAAATAGATCAGGGACCTGATCCAGAGTTCTTAAGCAGCGGATGCACAAATCCTCTTCCGTACAGAAAAGGTGCATATGTGTGCTACACACGTGTTTGTATGTTTCAAATGTGTTTGTTTTTTAGAATTTATATTGGCAATGATACTCTCCCAATGACACCTTTCTTCCTGATTACAACACAAGGATACAGGCTACAATAAATCGCAATATAATTACTATATAATTAATGTAAATAAAAAATTTTTATCAATAAGCAAAAAGTAAATAATTTACTTTTAAACGTTCAAATTTTTTTTTACACTTAATTCAATCCATTAAAAATGTCTATTAGTCCTAAAATAAAAACAGGACAATAATAAGTGAATGTGTATGGGCTTAGAAGGCAAGAAGTTATTTACTTGGTACATTTTACTTAAATAATTGACACCTTATACTTTATATGTTCTGTTTTTTTAATTTTATTCAGTCTGATTTTGTAAAATCCTTTAATAAGATCATGAAAGTGTGTGTTTCGTGCCACTGACAAGATCAGTAATGAGTTGTCCATTTTTAGGCTTATTGTTCATTAGACAAGGATGTGTTTCCTAGTTTGTTAAGGTGACTTTATTGCCACCTAGTGGCAAACATTTTTTTTCACAGGCTTTACTCTAATGATTGATGGTCATAATATTTTTCATGTTGTGACACATTTACTGAAACACAATTCTTGTGAAACAGTTCTGCCTGGTAAAATAACTGAATATGTTAAATTGTGTTAACAAAAAAAACTATCAAAACAGCAACCACAAAATTGAATACATTACAACCGTATTTCAGTCATCTTTTACACTTCAAACACTTCATCTTTTTTAAGACTCACCACCTACAACATTGTATATCAAGTTTTTTTCTTGTCACAACATTATATTGTTTGGATTCATGTCTCAATATATGACGTCATATTCTAACACTATTAGTGCTAGCAGCAGCAGTTGTCCCCGTTGTGTTGGGTATGGGAACTGAAAAAAGGCTGTGGCATTATTTTCTTCACTTCTCTGCAATTTATGAGGCTATGTGACTGTTCATTTTACAATACAACTATATTCCAGGTTTTGTTATCTTATAACAGTTTGTAAAGAATACTGTAGCCATTTAGACAACTTAAATGTTTATGAAACTAATATGAGTCTAAGCACAAATTAATGCATTCATTTAGTAGGTTAACATTACAGGAGTACTCTTTAAAAGTATCTCACGCCAATTCCCATGTTCCATAGTTATCATGTTCACGGGAGACATCGGAGTATGATAAGACAATGGGAGACTTTTAAGATCATACTCTGGCTAATATTGCATTATAACCAAAACTGCTAACCTAAGCATAATACCTAAGCATTGAATAAAACTTTGATTAGAGGGTTCCAATTCCACGAAGGACCCACAAAGATTATGATTCTCCTATGCAAATGTGTAATGATCTCTTTTAATTAAGGATTAGTGAGCAGAGAGTGAAATATCAAGAGAAAGAGCCATTTTGTTAATAGTAAAAGGAAGAGTGATTATTTCCAAGCTTGTCCAGAAGGTATTCAATAAAAATGTAATTTGCCAAACAATGGCAAACAAAAACAACTTTATAATTAACTTGATAAACTTTCCCATATGCCTGTGGACGCCTAAGGGTTGAGTCCATTCTCGGACCTTTAAAAAGAAAATCCCCCACCCACCTGCTAAGTCCCCCCTCTCCCTTTTACCATGGCCCCCGCTTTTGGAGACATTGACCACACCAGGCTGCATAAAAGGGGGCTTCACAGAGACCCCTATGTTTATTGTCACAAATTATAACACCAACAATAAACAAATGGATGGTGATGGAAGAAGGCAGTGTGGGAGCCGGTGATAACCATAGCTATACCAATAGCTAGCAAATTAATTAAAAGGTAAGGCAGTAACCACCCACCAAGTGCTGGCGTTCTGTTGTGGCACTGTTTATTATTTATTTAGGGGCACTTGTGGAATGTATTTTAGTTATTTTTGTGGGGGCACGTGAAGCGTTTATTTTTTTTTAGGGAGCGAGCAGTGTATGTTTTTTTTTAACTAAATGGCCATGTGTAGGGATTTGTAACAGGGCATGCTGCTGATAGTAGTTCTACAAGCGCTAGCATGGCTTGTCATTCATGGGCATGCTTGTGCCTGTAGTTCTACTATCGGCAGTATGCCCTGTCGGCCGACCCTTTATTTATTTATTTTTTACACATAGGTTGCGGCGGCTGGGCAGGCGGGGGAATGGGTTAATTTTTAAATACAGAGGGTTTTTGGGGGTTTTTTACCATTTTTTTTCAGCTCCGGTGAGCTGCCCCTACGATTCCACCAGCCCTGAGCTGGCGCAATCGTAGGGCTTTTTCAGCATAAGCTTTTCTCATTTAAATATCCTGGCACACCCCCCTTTGCAGTCGGAATCGGATGCTGGCGGATACCATAAACTCCGTCAGCAATCCGTCTTCCTTCTGCATTTTGCGCATGCGCAGTGCCTTTAAAAAGCATTGCATCTGTGTGAATTTCAGATGGATGCGATACTCTGAATCAGGTCCCTGAAGTAATAGTCTTTTCTGCTAGTTACAGGATAAAATTGGATGTACCAACGCTATTACAACAGGCAGATGGATGCAAAATATAGATAAATAAGTGCAAAACCTGGGGAGGAATGAAATGCTCATGTTAAAGTGTTTGCAATATCATGAGCTAGTCAGTTACACCAGGCATTCAGCAGTATGATAAACACAGGTTATAAAGGTCATTGATAAGAATTTTCTCACACACAGGCACAGATCAGGAATGTTTCACAATCTTCTCACTTCTTTCTGTACAGTAAGCTGCTGGGGCCATCACTAAGAATCTCTGTATTACACTGAATTGCATTGCATCACAATTTCAGAGGTCCCTGATGTAAAAAAAAATGTTAGTATTAGAAGGTATGAAATTGTGCTAGGAGTAGGTTAGGATAATATTTTTCTGTTTTTATGTTACAACAAGCAAAAAAAAAAAACCTAAAAAACAGAAATATCAGATATGGGGTGATATTTACAAACTTCATTTTTAGGTGATAATGCCTGTTTTCACTGTAAAACGAACATTTACAAAAATGCCATCGCCATGGAAATTTGCTGTTTCCATGATGATGGCCTGAGACATCATTTATCTTCGCCTAACCCCAGGAGCAGAGATTATAATTCCGCTCCGAAAGATAAAATAACGCCATCTCAAGACTTTACTGCATTTATCCCAGCAATCCCCATATTCCCCCCTGTTATTAGGGGAGGAAAAGGGGGGCATGTATCGGGAGACCGCTGGAATAAACATATGTGCACTTATGTAAAAAACTGTTAAAAAAATAACAAAAAAGAAAAATTTACCTCTCCGGGAGACACATCCGACTCTGAAGATTTCGTCCCGATATGAAGACACTGCACATGCGCAGTGTTTTTCATGCCGGGACTTGAAATTTTCAAAGTCTCTCTTTGGAGTCTCTGCGCATGCACAGGACTTCATTCATACGAAGTTTCCTGACGCCTCTCAACCCAGGAACATTCCATTAACCCTCAGTTATTCTTTTGTTTTACATGTACTGTAGGTTATACTTGTTATTGTATTTTTTAAAACCAACAATAAAACACACCAAGTGATCATTCCCTTTGGATTGAATACTTTAGGGATTCTATAGGGCTCGATTCAATTGAACGTGAAGCTTGCATTATTTTGGTTGCAAAGCTGATTGTGCAAATTTTTATTGCAACTTTTTATATGCACTCACAGAGGTGAATATTAAAATCCGCAAATTTTGGCTACCGTAATAGCCCGTTTTATGCGCAATTAGCTTTGCAACCAAAATAAAGTGGGTTTCGCATTGAATTTAATAGGGCCCTATATGTTGCCAAGCTCCAGTACTATGCAAGTATTACTATACATATATTGTATAAGTAAAAGACGATGAGCTGTATGTAATCTTGGCTTATGACATCTTACAGTCAAAGGGTGGTACAGGTTAGGGTGTGTTTATGCAATTCATAAACAATATTCAGCTAAAAAATTTGCATTGCCACCAGTTTTTGTTGTTTTGATGTTCCCCTAATGGAAATACCTCAACACACAAGATGGTTGTTGGACAGACTATAATAATTGAATCTCTATAATCCTTGCCATACTTTTCACCTCAAATAATGCATATATATATAGTGTGTATATATATATATATATATATATATATATTTTGTTTGGTTTGTTTTTTATTTAACTGTGAATTTACAAAGGTGAATTTGGTGGTTTTATTCTCCAGGATGCAAAAAAGAAAATGTATTGTAAAGATAGTAAGAAGAAGGGATGCAAAGAATTTATGATCACAGGATGCTACCTTAATATTTTTTCTTAACTATAAAAATAAATACAAGTAAATATTTCATGGACGCTGCAAAGCTACATAATAAATTGGCTGCTTTTGATTTTATGAACTTCTGCCAGTTGGAGTGTAAATGAAGAGTAAAGTCTCTTAGTGTAGAGTAAACTGGCTGCTCAGGTATTTAGACTCTTGCCAGATGATTCAGAGAAATAATACATTCCCTCTGAATCATATCTATAATGAATTTGTTGGTTGAGGCACGAAAGAAGTAAAATGATACAGAGTCTGTGATTAAGTGGTTTGGTGGAGATATAATATCAATCGTGTCTTTTCCCAAATGTGTCATAAGCAGGTATGCCCTATGTGTCATTTACTGGCAACTGATCTGTCTGGTGTGGTGGATCACTAAATAATAATAATCTGTGTGTGTCCTGTGTACTGGTCACAGCACTCTGCGCCATATACTGACAGTGGGTTGTCCAGTGTGATGTGACACCACATAAAGGAGCTTTCTGTGGCATGGAAGTTACAAAGGTCTGTGAGGCTACTTCAGGGCTGGCTTTGTTGTATATCCTAGACATGATTGTGGCCTACTATTTCCCCAAAATATTTATTTTACAAGTACACTGATTATTGGACATTATATTACACCTTAACTTCAGAATGTACTAATAAAGTTGATTTACTTTTCTAACTTTTATTCCATATACCATAAGAGCAATGATGGAATGAATGATAGTGTATATGTCCATATATTATCATTGTTACTGATTTAATCAATAGAAGTCAATAATAACAATTATTATAGTGACCTCTCAATGTTACGGGCTTTACCTTCAAGTTGAATCATGTTGTTATCTGTGTGAGGCTCCCAAGTACTAGATATCTACCTTTTATGTCTCTAGGTTCCCCATTTTATTGGTACCACAATATCCTTTCCTTCTGTATCACTTAATCTTATTTGCCTCCTCAGCCTCAGTTATACTATTTCTATTATGACTATTGCTGTTTCTTTCAGTACCACAACAGCGCTGTGTCTCTACTCAATGTTTTAAATTACTTAGGCGAAAGTAGAATGCTGTGGCCCATTAAAAAGGGGTGCAGTGCGAGCAGGGCCAAATTAACAATGGGGCTAATGGAACTACAGTCCAGGCCTCCATCTGAAAATAGGCCCCCACACACTGCAGATTTCCAGGCCTCCCACTGTAGTGCATAAGGATGAATGTCAGGGACTGACATCCTTCTCCAAAGCATATAGTCTGATCCCTTGATAATTTGTCAGCCCCAGGTGCACATGGCCCTCAATCCGGCCCTGAGTGCGTGTCTGAATGGTGGGGGCTGGTGCACTGCCACCTCTCTCTGGTGCATTGCAGTATGATTGCTAGTCACTCAGCACATGCCCAGTGCTCAGTACTTGTAACTAAAGCCAAAGGGTCGCCTCCACATTATCATTATGAGCAACTGCCTATATTCACTGTAAGTTATAGGTCCATAGTAATCCATCAATTTAACCGTATGGGTACCGCTGTCTGGTATTGATATTACCATCTTCTGTCTATTGACATTCATTTTCTGTTATTGCTTCCCAATTTTAAATATTCCATTCTTAGTCCCCAAGCCTGCTATCATGGTTCTCCATCACCACACCTTCAGCTTTGCAGCACACGAGCCACTTTTGAAACTTTGATGTTTTTCTTTAGTAAACAGAGCTGTAAACAGAGCAAGGTCAGTGTTTTTCTTATGTTTAACAACAGCAGCTGTCATCAAGGAGCCAGTGGAGATCACCAAAGAATGAACACAGACTGCAACAGCAGTGACAATTGACCATGATGTCAGCTGAACTCACTGGGCCCGATCCACACTCAAGTATAAAGAGGAACACATTTTGCATGCAGTGATCCAGATGAGAAAGTAGTGTGGATCTAGATCAGTGGACAAGTGCAGGCTTTTGCATTCAGCCCTTTAACAGTCAAGCACAATGAAGTAATGTTCTTTTTCACAGTTATCCAAACACAAATGCAAGATTAGTCCTTTGTTACATATCATAAACACGTTGGTTATGCATTGTCCAAGTTTCTTTGTTATCTGACAAGACTAATGTACAAAATGTATAGCCATTAATGAAATAATTATTAAATTAAATATTATTAACCAAATTTAAAAAACTATTCTAAAAAAGCAGCACGTTTCCACTGATTTACCTAGACTGACAGCACAAAGCATAAGCAATATTACCATACATCTAGGGATGCATTTATAAGATTTAATGATATCATGATGATGTCATAGAGCTGTGGAGTCCTGGAGGTCATCATCATCCCGGACTTAGACATAACTTGTAGCTGGTGCAAATCCCTCCCCTGTAATGCCCCTTCAGGTGCAGCTAGTCACAGCAGTGAGTTGTGGTTGAGTCTGAATAGCTACATTTCCCACATAGGACCGGATCTAGACCCCTGCATGTTTTTCGTACGTGCAGGGATCTGGCAGTACAGTATGCATAAGAGAGGGGAGTGAACTCCCCCTGTCACTCACCTCTCTCGTGTACGACCACTGATCCATGAATATTCCCTAAACCCAGACCCTACTGTACAATTAAAATCTTCCCTCCACCTGTCTTTTGTAATTTGTGTGGACAGAGTCTAGGGAAGAGCCGTCCCATCGGACGAAACAACTATTGTATAATAAATATTGTAAAATGATAGTAACATCTGGAGGGTGCATGCCAGTCAATACAGGCCACTTATGCACTTTGCGCCTAACGGGTGGACCTGTGGATCTCTGGTCTCCATTGTTCTGCAGTGAAAACATTTGTAGAATAAACACACTAACAGGTGTGTGTCTCACTCTGGATCAGACTCACTGGCTCCAGCTGCTGAACTGATCAAGCATTAAGTACAACTAAGTAACTGATATGATCATGATAATGGCCACACTAGGCTCTCATAAATAGGCATTCATCAATACTATATATTGTATGAGACCAGCAGTTTCCAGGGAGTTTTAGTCTACAGAAGATATTTTGGATGCTTTAAGGTGTTCCTCAAGGTGAGTATGTACTCTTTTAGATATTGCTTTCAATAACAACATTATTTGCACAGATGACTACAAATTTCTTTTTGAACCACATCCAGTCATTCCCACTTTATATTTATTACCCAAAATCCATAAAAGTTTAATTTCTCCCCCTGGTCGATCAATCATTTCTGGTTTAAATTCTTTAACTTCCAATCTTTCTTTTCACATTGACTCTTTTCTTCAACCTTTAGTTTCCCAATCACCATCTTATATCCGGGACACCACTCATCTTTTAAATATGTTAGAAGGGATTTCTTGGGAAGAGCACTATGGGTTTCTAACGTTGGATATAGAATCCTTTTACACTAATATTCCACATAGTATGGGGGTCACTACTATTAAAAAAAATTTACACAATTCAGGTAATTTGCCCTCATCTCATCAAATTTTATCACTGATTGTATCAATTTTATTTTCACACATATTAATTTTTTGTTTAATGGTGCACATTATTTACAGGTATAGAGACGGTCATGGGGACTCGCTTCGCCCCAAGCTATGCGAACTTATACGTGAGTGATTGTAAATGCACCCACATTTGGGAGAGCGAGTTCCTGGTCCTCTATGACTGTTATATAGATGATTTGTTTATTATTTGGGGCGATGTTAAAGCTTTAGAATTTGTATCACATCTTGATCACAACAATTATAATTTAAAATTCACTCGTTTGATTATTTTTCTATAGATTTTCTGGATCTGTCTCTTAAAATTCAAGTTCAAGATTCTAAGACTGTCACTTCTACTTATCAAAAACCTACAGACGCTAATAAATATTTACATTATCAGAGTGCCCACCATACCAAGTGGAAGGATCACGTGCCAAAAGGGCAACTCATGTGTTTGAAGAGAAATTGCTCTTCAATTCTGGATTTTAATCAACAAGCTACAGATATGTTAATACGATTTCAAGAAAGGGGTTATCCCCAACATATTTTGTCTAAGGCCTTAGCTGATGTACAAAAAATGTATGGAGTAGATTTGATGTCTATGAAATATGCCAAAAAAAGACAAGTTCTTTGAAATGAAATGGAGACATTGGCTCATATTCAGAGTACCATATGTATAACATATACGTCCAGTGTTTAGCAATTTTTACTACTGCGCATGCATAGTCATTTTTAACGTAATCTACGTATATTTTTTTTACGTAGATTGCGTAAATGCGGTCGGAAAGACCGTATTTACGCAATCTACATAAGAAAAAGATACGTAGATTACGTTAAAAAATCACTACGCATGCGCAGTAGTAAAAATCGCTAAACACCAGACGTATTAGTAATGCGTACTCTGAATACGGGCCATAGTTCCTTCTTTTGAATGTGCTTTTATTATGTAATTTAATAAGGCATCTTATAAAATAAAAAAATATCTTTAAATATAATGATTCAATTTTACAAGATAAAAGTTTGAGAAGTATATTACCTCCTGTACCAACAGTTATATACAAAAAAGGGAACCATTTGAGAAATTTTTTAGCCACTAGTTTTTTAAAACCAAGAAAAAATATTAAGGATAATATAAAAGGAGATAAAAAAGAAAATTGGTTGATTCCACCCACTATAAGTTATTTTAAATGTAATGACTCCCGGTGTCTTACCTGCATGTATATTATAAACAAAAATATATGCAGTTTTGAAATCAATGGTATATTGAAAGAATTATAGTAAAAGGGTTTATTAATTGCGCCACTTCATATATTATATACATTTTAAGTTGTAGTTGCAACTTGTATTACGTGGGATGTACTACGAGATTTTTACGCACTAGATTTGGAGAACATAGGCCCAATAGAATAAAAAAATGTATGTTACATAGCGTTTCAAGACAAAAACATTTGTACTTTTAGCATTAGGACTACATAAGGATTGAAGAAAAGCCTTGAAAGTAGCAGGTGGCTTATCATATATTTGTAGACTTGTGTAACTAATATTTATGTGTGTCATTTTACAGATAGAATGTCATATTAGTTGTGTGTGTAAGTATTTATGAACCAGAGGGGTAACTACAGCGGGCACAACTTCTAAGGGGAGGAAAGGGGAGACCCATAGCAGTCACCCACCCTGCACCCACAGAAGGCACTGACAGCAGATGGTAGCTTAAACTTACAGTGAATACAGAAAAGTTCTCATGATGATAACATAGATGTGACCCTTTGAATTTTAGTTTACAAGCTGTGACATAACTACCAAGGCATTGAGGACAAGGCACCTGAGCCATAGCAAGCAGAGGACAGCACTGGATTTATAAACAGCTCTCAGCACTCCTGGACCAGTTGCTGCCAGTCGTCTGCACATGGTGGAGAGGTCCTAGACATCTGATGTATCTTCTGATGTATCTTGTTAAGTATTTACAGAAAGCTGGGGCAGTATCACCAAATGTTAATAAAGGGGGTGGTAGCATTTACCTCTGGTTTTCAAATGAGTTTGTTAAACTGGCAAAAATATCACTAAATGTATTTTTGACTAATATTTAGCATTTAGTTAATTATTGAGAAGACTATATATATATATATATATATATATATATATATATGTGTGTGTGTGTG
>WWET01000579.1:148175-162389 GCA_011038615.1 Limnodynastes dumerilii | reverse complement strand
ATAGAATATAGAGAATATACATAGAATATAGAGAATATACCATAGAATATAGAGAATATACATACAATATAGAGGATATACCATAGAATATAGAGAATATACATAGAATATAGAGAATATACCATAGAATATAGAGAATATACCATAGAATATAGAGAATATACCATAGAATGAGTGTGGGTCCCTGTCGCGAATGGCCCTATTTCAATAGAGCCGTTCGCTCCCAGTCAGTTCTGAACTCTCTGGGATATCGATTGCTTATGCCTCGAAGAGACATAGCAATCAATCCCCAGAGCACCGAACACGGTGCTCCGAAAGGTAAGTAAGATTCTATCTGCCCACTCCCTAACCCAAACCCTAAATATCCCTTAAATGTAAGGCCAGCCCACCATGAGTATGAAGTACGCACTGAGGTCTGGCCTGCCCCTCACACAGAACTGCAGGACGTATGGAATCAACTCCCGTGCATTCAGGGTTCCATGCATAGCCCAGTGTTCACTTAAAATCAGCTTATTTACGTAAACCAATTGGAAATCTGGACCCAGCTCAGAATTTGCAATGAATAAAACATATGCCTACATACATGGTTAAAACATTTTATTTTAATGCTGAGCAGGAGTTTTAATGGACAATGTGCAACATAAAAATATTTCCTAAAGAGGGATGATTGGCACAGGATACAAGATTCAAGGTGCCAGTCCACTCATGTTTAAATCACAGACCGTATGCACATTCAAGAAGTGATAATGGTAATCATGTATACCACTGCAATAGGTGTGCCAGGACACTAGCTATACCTAATAAAGTAGAAAACACTACCTTAAGCTCACCTGTCTCTCTGTCCTGCCTAAAAAAGCTTATATATTGGAATGAGAATTTTACTGGAGCTAAATGTTTGTTGTAAGACCCTTCACTTCTGAGTGAACTGTAAAGGATCTACAACCATAATGTGTGTCCGGTCACTGCATTGAATACAAATACCAAAGGGTTTAAAAAAAAGTTCTTCCCTGCTAAGTTGCAGTAGATCTTTGTATACAATTTAAATATTTTCACAACTTCTTCATCCAATAGGCAATGCGCCATGCACGTCCTCTAAAGATCCTGGATGTGGTGGCCTCCTACATGAGAAAAAAGACATACTCCTACAATATAAAAGCAGGAAAGACAATCGATGGGCACGTGAGCAGTCAGACAAAAGCAGAGTTTTCCAAGTCAGCAGTAGGTCAGTTTGGCACACAAACACTAACCACTAGTAAGTTGATTTCCATGCAACCGGGTAGCCTGTATGAGCTGAGTGCATAAGATTATATAGTACATGTGTTATGAGGATCAGAGTTTATTTAGCAGGATCTGTACAAACAAAATAGACTTCAGTCAGGGAATGTCTATTTATATTCTGAACAAGAAACAGATCTTTGTAGATGTTTTCTTCTGTGGAAGTACTGACTTGGATAAGGACAAGTTTATGGGAATGTTGGCAGGAGATAACATTTTCTTAGCCTATTCTTCATATACACACTAAACAATAACAGTCATGTAACATTTGCAGTGGCCAGTATTGTATCAGAAGCTGTGCCAACCCACTGCCCTTTTATTACCCATCATATTACAATATATTCTATTTTATGTGTAAACTGGAATCAATGGGAAGTCAGAAGATTACTATCTATTACAGTAGCCAAGAGTAAAACTTCAGACTACCTTAAAGGACATCCTACTGTACTGTGGCTGTTTTTTGTTTCTCCCATGTGTGCTCATCCATGCTGATATCCCCCCCACCACCTATCAGGACTTGGCAGAAATGACACTTCCAGCACCTTCCAGCAGAGGAGTCTTAAGAGTTAAAGATAGACCCTGGCTACTGGAAGTCCACCTGCAGGTTGGGTAGGTTGCAGATGCAAACACACGGATGACTGAATAGTGCAGCCTAGTGATTACAGAGCACTCCACTTCTTACAACAGCCTCTGCCCCTTAAGCTTTTTATCAGCCGGTATTAATGACAGAGCATAGTAGCAGAATGACGCTACTATGCTAGCATAAAAAAATAATAATACATTATATTTCATTTCTGCTACTGTGACTATTTAAATGAGAAAAGCACCCCTTTTTCTCATTTAAATAAAGTGGATTGTATATCGCGGATCAGACATAAACAGACACAGACTGTGAGCCAATACTTCTGTGCTCGCTCCCGTTGAAAACCTGATGGAAAGGCAGCTTAGGATCAGATCCTATATGTGTTTTTTTAGTGTGTGTGTGTGTGTGTGTGTGTAAATAACATTATATTTTATTTGTAAAAACATAAATATTCTTTCAGGTTTCTGCGCAATTAAACACTGTTAATTTAATAGCCTTTTTTATGAACACTTTGACAAACTGTTTTTATTAACTGTGTATTATTTACATTTTTTCCTACAGATTTAAAAGCTGGCTGCTAAATGTTACATTTATTACTATAGTGATGCTAAGCTTGGAAGGCTGATGAGGGTATGTTAGAAACATATAATTTGATAGCCATGATATATAGCCTGGGAAGTAAGTGTAACCAAACAATTATGCTTTCTTTGAAAGGTTGCCTCTTTAAAAGGAGATTAGCCAATAAGACAAAACCAGTTGTTCAGGAACTAATTAAACAAACAGAGGTCCTCTCTCTTGACCAGTTGCTTCTGGACTACATAGCTCTTGTGAGCAGACAGTAAAATTGACAAGATTGCCAAACCTTATGTGAAATGGCCGTTTTCAATGATCCAAAAAGAAAAAGTAAGAGCTGCTTAAAAACATGTTTAAAAAAAAGAAAAGAAAAGTCAGTAAAGCTTTGCCCAGAAGAATCATTTTGTGGAATGTAGTGGAAACATTTTTGCACTTAAGTTACACCCATAAACACAGGAATTTGAAAGATACACATAATCATTTTATCATTTAACCAAAGGACACAGCCTTTGTGTTTATACCTGATAAAAATATATCACCAGAGTGCAGCTTGGAGCTTTAATTTTAACTAAAGGATCCTAAAATAAATACCGACCTTTACCCCATTCAAATTTCCGTGGTCACTCCTCTCACAGACTCCTTGTTATAGCGTGTGTATGGATAAATGCATGGTTGGTCTCTAAATGAGGAGAAATTACCCTTGGGAAAATAAAAATTTTTGTAAAATTTTGGTAAAGTTAGTCCTGCACATGGGGGTAAACCTGTGATCCCACCAGAATACATGAGCCACACCTCCAACAATACTGTTTATGGGCTTTGTTACCTTGTTCTTTCCTATCCATGTTGTGCCTCTTTGGTTCTAGGGAATTGTATTGTGACATAAGCTTTGCACTGCATTTTCACCATTGCCTACATTTTCTACTATAACTAGTGTTGTATTGACTCAGCATGAGCCAAATAATATTTAAGGTACAAAATGGTCAGTGGTCTAACTAGAAATGTGGAAGTTGCAGTATGGAAAGTAGAAGCGAATGTCAGTGTATGGAATGTCATTGTGTTACAGGTAAAGCAGTAGGAGAAGTAGCAGTATGGCATGCCGCCATACATAGTCCCCTTTCCACCCGGTCCTTTGGGAAAATGCTTACACCATTTCCAAGTCTGTACCAGCAAAAAGGGCTTCACCAATGTACCAGAAATGGCAAAGTCCTCCCCCTATACTCACTCTCCAATCCTCCAGCACAGCAGCATTGCGGGGCAGAAAGTACTTTAACTACTTATATTAACCTTATAGCTTGCATTTGATGTGTTGGATACACACAAGCGACTTTAATGTTGTGTGTATTTATCCCTATGAGAAAGTCATTTGTATTCACATGGGCAACTGACAAAATGACGCTGCAGCTTTAGGGTTGCAAAACGATGAGCACAACTGTACTTTATTTATTTTCACACAAAACTAAACACAATACAACTGTTTCACATTGTACCTTCCTCCTTCCCTTCCATCAGCAACACTCGTCACCACCCTGCTGTCCTGTAGTATGACCATCCAGCTCTGCATCAATGATGGCCACACACCCTCCTTCGGATCAGCAGAGTTCCAGCTCCTTGCTCTCCGGTATATTTCAATCCACAAGAAGGCTCCATCCCTCATTAGGCCTTACACATAGGAAGTCTCTTGTGCGCTCCCAACCCAGCCTTTTATAAACTCTAATCCCCCTGTCCTTGGAGGTTACATTCATAGTACCATGTGGTGACTAGGTCTATCAACGTGATGTCTCCTGTGAAGTTATTTATATAACTTTGGTACTAATAGTTGCTTACTTTGCTTTTGCAATTCAACCTTGATGCCATCTGTTCTGTCCCATAATATCAGTTCATTCCCCATTTTCTGTTACCCTATCTCGGGTATTCTCTCTCTAGCAACAATGCTAAGATCCCAATTCTGCAGACAATGATCATACCAGATGGGAGAGACAAATAATATTTCCCACATGTGAACAGGTCACTCTGGATGGGGACATCTCTCTGCTTCTACTTCCCTCACTGAACGTGCATAAATATGTAAAGGTAATATTTATATAATTGCTCCTGGGACTTATCAGAACCCGGACAGCCTATTTTGTATGTTTAAAAAAATAAATACAAATGAACGACTGATCTAGTCCAAGACAGCCCAATAGGCTAAAATATGAAACTGCCCTTGCTGTAATGTCGGGTCAATTTTCTATTATTGAATCAGATATTGTGGGAATTTTAGTCATTTGTGCCAGAGGTTGGAGCGATAGAGGTAGAAGGCACAAAAGATGGAGAGGTGAGGTGTAAAATGTATGCATTTGCTAGTGGAGGTTGGATAATGAAGAAGCAATTGAATATTTGTTTTTATTTTTGTTTTTGGGGGGGACGGGGTTTATTGTTGGGATTCATTTTACACATGGGTGGTAAAAAAAAAAAGTTGAACTTAGAATGTAGAGATATCTCATCCTCAGGTGCTGAGGTGACAGAAGAAGTCGCAAGAGTGGTATAGGAAAAGAAATGTCCTTGACATCAACAGCATCATGTTTATTTGTCTTATTTGCATTTTCTTTGAATGAGAATTAAGTTTGGTTAGGGTTAGGGCAGAAAAATATTTATCACATTTATGAAAATATCACATTGTTGTGATCATTTTATTTTGTGACTAAATAAAGTTTCTATAAAATATAATATAACCAGCACTATTGCTGACAGTTCTATTGGGGGTGAAGAGCAGTATGCAGTCTTCCTGACTTTACTGCTACCAGAACAAGGGTTGTCAGCCCCAACTGGTGCTACAATACAGGGGATACCTGGCTTGTGTGGGTCCCCCCACCATGAGTCCAACAAGCACTAGTCAGTAAGAACCAGGGATAGGTTACTCAGAAGAGTCAATACATGGGAGCCTCCATCTAACAGAGGGATTGGGTAGTAATACAAGAGGGCATTGCTTCTATGTACAGTAAACTTGTACAGTCAGTATTATCCTCAGATTCTATATGTTTATTACTGTGATTAATCTGCTATTATTTGATCTCAAGTACACTTCTTAATTATGTTGTGGTGTAATAAAATTACTATATTTTAGGATTGCCAGTGCCTAATCATTATTGCCAACACTAATATTTCTATTTTATTTTAAAGCGCTGTATTTCTTTTGCAATAGTACAGTATACAGTATTGGAATTCATTCTCGATCAAGACTTCCGTACTTCTGTGGATTTCCATTTTCTATGTGCTTGAGTTGTAAAAGTTGAGGCAGCCCCTGACTCTTGTCTCTTGAGTCTGTCCATGTAAAAAGAAGGGGCTAATCATCTCTCTAATATTTCTGTTTGCAAGAAAAGCTGAATTTTTTTTATCTGGCTAGTATGCTGTTTGTATACTGTTTGTATACTGTTAGTATACTGTTAGTATGCTGTTTGTATACTGTTTGTATACTGTTAGTATACTGTTAGTATGCTGTTTGTATACTGTTTGTATACTGTTAGTATACTGTTAGTATGCTGTTTGTATACTGTTTGTATACTGTTAGTATACTGTTAGTATGCTGTTTGTATACTGTTTGTATACTGTTAGTATACTGTTAGTATGCTGTTTGTATACTGTTTGTATACTGTTAGTATACTGTTAGTATGCTGTTTGTATACTGTTTGTATACTGTTAGTATACTGTTAGTATGCTGTTAGCATGCTGTTAGTATGCTGTTTGTATACTGTTTGTATACTGTTAGTATACTGTTAGTATGCTGTTAGCATGCTGTTAGCATGCTGTTAGTATACTGTTAGTATGCTGTTTGTATACTGTTAGTATACTGTTAGTATGCTGTTAGTATGCTGTTAGTATACTGTTAGTATACTGTTAGTATGCTGTTTGTATACTGTTTGTATACTGTTAGTATACTGTTAGTATACTGTTAGTATACTGTTAGTATGCTGTTAGTATGCTGTTAGTATGCTGTTTGTATACTGTTTGTATACTGTTAGTATGCTGTTAGTATGCTGTCTCTATAAGTTATTGTGGAATTTCACCTTGTTGAAAATGACCTTTGCAGGGTTCTTGTCTATTAGTTGATTGATAATGATATATATAAACCAGTTCTGGCTGCTTCTATAGCCCTTTACCTTGTTTCAGACTATAGTAATGCTACAAGAACCTCATTCCATAATCTAACTCTTTGTTTTTGTCAGTATTCCTTCTTCATTCTCTTTATACATTTTTATTGTAATATGGTGGAATGCCTCTTTGCGCCAGCTCACAGCAGACAGCATTGTCTGTGCCAAATCATATTCCCTTGCTCTCGTGACCGATCCAGAGTTTGAGAGTGTGGGCAGGGATATATCTTTGAATTGCTTACTGCACACAGATACTGACCAGCTTTACTTGTACACTGTTATTTAGACTTGGGATAGGAAACATCACCTCTCATCTCTAATACTGTTTGCAGCAGATGAAATATGACTCCCCTGCAATCAACATGGTTTAGCCCAGGAGTAACTTTACTCTCTTATTTTCAGTCTGTGAATCTGGTCCATCATGCTTAATTGAATCTGCCATATAGAACTTAAGGGGGCTTATCTAGTGTGCTAAAAATGCAGCCAGAGTTCTGTCAGTAGCATCCCTGGATAAGTAGTGCTGCATATGAGTATATCTTTGAAACACGCAAACAGATGTGTATAGGCAAATAGGCTAAGAGGTGTCATGCCGTAGGCTATACAGGTTGCATGTTTTGAAGTATCTTTTATATTATATTATTTTATTATAATTAATTTAAATTGGTTTAATTTATGTTTTAATTATAGTAAATATTTTTAACATCATTTTATAATTTTTATTTATTTTAGTTTTTTTAAGGAAAAAAATGATAATTAAAATCTATATTTTAAAAATGCCTGCACAAAATAGGTGGCAATGGGTGTTTATCCGTGATAAAAAAAAAGTATGAAATGTCAGTATTGTGTAGTGTATGCAGTGTGTTTTAAAACATGTAATTATTTTGTAATTAGAATAAGAATTAGAATTAGTTGAATGGCTGTTAGGTCCATAGGGCTGTGTTAATATGTATGTTACAGCGGCTTTTACTGAATGAAAATCTCCTCTATTAGTCACTTACACCAGCCTTAAATTGGTGCAGGATGTCAGTAGGAAGGGAGGGAAACAGCTACTGCTGTGCTCACAGCTGCACTAAAACACCTATTTTCTTATTTTAATAACGTTGGACCTGATTCAGAGTATCGCATCCGTGTGAAATTCACACAGATGCAATGCTTTCTAAAGGAACTGCGCATGTGCAAAATGCGGAAGGAAGTCAGATTGCTGGCGGAGTTTATGGTATCCGCCAGCATCCGGCTCCGCTTTTCTCATTTAAATACTCCGTGCACACCAGTCCGCTGGATGCGGAAAAAGCCCTACGATTCCACCAGCTCAGGGCTGGTGGAATCGTAGGGGCAACTCACCGGATTTGTGTGGCCAAGTTACCAAAGATAGAACAACGTTTGAATGTCATAAGGCTTCTGAGCTAAACTGCAACTGCTGACACACATCTAAAAATGATAGGTATGGAATATAGATAAATGGAGGTATAACACTTTAAAAGCGCTAATTACTACTGCTGCAGTCCCTAATTAAAAAAGGAGTACAGATCCTTCAAACAAGCATATATAAACACAAAGGACCTAATTCAGAGTTCCACATGCTCATTTGACTACGGGCTATTCAGAGTGTAGCCCACTCTGAATAGCATGTAAGTCGGAGCCTTGACTTTTTTTTGTTTTTCAAAGTTAAAAAAAACCCGCTCCCCCCGCCTGCCGCACCGCCGCAGCCTATGTGTAAACAATAAATAAATAAAGGCCCGGCCCACAGGGCATACTGCTGATAGTAGAACTACAGGCACAAGCATGCCCATGAATGACAAGGCATGCTAGCGCTTGTAGAACTACAATTGGCAGCATGCCCTGCCTCAAATCCCTACACATGCCCATTTAGTTAAAAAAAAACATACAGTGCCCACTCCTTAAAAAAAAACAACAATAAAAACGCTTCATGTGCCCCCACAAAAATAACTAAAATACATTCCACCAATGTCCATAAATAAATAATAAAGAGTGCCACCAGTGCCCATAAATAAATAATAAAGAGTGCCACCAGTGCCCATAAATAAATAATAAAGAGTGCCACCAGTGCCCATAAATAAATAATAAAGAGTGCCACAAGTGCCCATAAATAAATAATAAAGAGTGCCACCAGTGCCCATAAATAAATAATAGAGTGCCACATATTACCAAACATACATTAAACATATAGTCATATATGCCCCCTCCAAAAAAGTTAATAAAAAAAAAATGCCCATAATCTGGCCAGAAAATAAAAATCCTTACCTGGTCTGATGGGGGTCCAGTCTTGTAAGCTTTTAATCCGGCTTTTTTAAAAAAAACCCTATACGGACTTCGCATACTATGTCCTGCAAGCAGGACATCCCGGTGCTAATGACAGGTCGGCTGGCATTGGGGTATAGATATACCCTCTGCCAGCATGTGAAATTTGCAAAGTCTCACGATGGAAATCGGCATTTTGTTTGCACTCTTTATTATTTATTTATGGGCACTTGTGGCACTCTTTATTAGTTATTTATGGGCACTGGTGGCACTCTATTATTTATTTATGGGCACTTGTGGCACTCTTTATTATTTATTTATTTTTTTACACATAGGTTGCGGCGGCGGGGCAGGCGCGGGGAATGGGGTTTTTTTTACTTTGAAAAACAAAAAAAAAAGTCGGAGCCATTAAGGTGCCTTGCACATCCGCATACTACTCTGAGTAGCACCTAACGTGCTATTCAGATTGGGCTACAGGATGCACGGAAGTGCATCCTTGAATAGCCCGTATTCAAATGAGCCTGTGCGATTCCGCAACGCACATGCTCGGAACTTTGCATCAGGTCCGTAGTGCGCACTGAAGCGAACACAGGCGGATCAGCTACATTGAATCTGCTTTTCTTGTAATAATACAGTTTTAGCATAGTTTTATGTGTAATCCCTGCATTATATTTGAGCTTGCACAATTAAATATGTCCTCCCTCACATTGCAACATGGTCTTGCTCAGGTCACTGTACACTGCACCTGTTTTGCCTATACTCGCAGACTCTGGATCTGCACCAAGGTGTGCAAATGCAGTGCAAAAATTCTGCGTGTCCCTAAAAAACTGCACTTCTAAACTATGGATCAGATCTTATGTATTTATTTAACAATGTAATAAAATTATTTTAAATATTAGCTTTCTTATAATATTAAAATTGTCATAGAGAAACATCTTATTTTTGCTGAGTATTGCTATAAACCATTCCTATCATAAAGTACTTCTTTAATAAATGAACAATTACAAGTTATTAATCTGTATACAAGGAAATAGACTTATTAATTGTTGTACTTGCTGCAAAACATATTTCTATTTTGGGAGGTTGAAGCAATGAGAGCCCAGAACTTCAATATATAAAGAACAAGGAGGATCATTTCTAAATGTTGCTATTTATCACACTAACTATCCAAAAGGTCATTGTCGGCAGAGGCAAAATGCACCAAGGAACCTGCACGCTGAAGACTTGTGAACTTTAAGGTCTTTCTGGTGTGGATGAATCGGCTCCTTTATAAGACAAAGCATGGTTACTATCAGCTGCAAGCTCTGGCAGTTGGCATAGAAGCTGATTCATTGCTCTCTGCGGACATATAGTATTCCCTATTGTCATACCCAATGCCTGAGAGACCGCCATAAAGAAATGCCTGCTTGTCTCGTTGGTATTCTCACCAGATTTGGAGCCAGCAAGCTGTCAATAATAAAAATCTTTTTAAGTCACTAACAGACAAGAATAATATGAAATATGATTCAGTGTCAGCCATTCACCACCACTGCTGACTACGTATTGGAAATGTAATTAAACACGAACATAGGCCATAAAGGTCATCAAGGAGACTTTTTATTTTTGTGTACACTAATATAAAATCCTTAATTAAACCACTAATAAAACGGCATAAAAAAACACATGCAGGAAAATCGTTGAAGTAAAAGTTTCATCGCATGAAACTAAATAACTACAATTCTAATATTGTGAGCAAAGTAAAAATAAAGAAAGGTTACTGGTCAGGTCGTGGAACTTTTGCAACAGGACAGAAACTTAGTAACTCATGATGTTATTTGTTTCGATGACTTAATAACAAGGAGGTGATTTTTTTTTTTTACATTTATTAAGGTTTTGCATCACGTAACTATTAAAAAGCATGTTGATGGGTTATATATATAAAAGTTTTAAAGTTTCTGAAAAAATATAAAATATTAAATTTCATTAAATATAGTCTAATTCGTTGAAGTTTGTATGGCAGCTTACACAGGAGAAGGTGGGGTGTTTTATTGTCATCTTTAGCATTAAAACGTGTTTTAGAATTAAAAGATATTTTATGGTGTGCTACAAGTGACCAAAATGTAGAAATCAATTGACAACTATTCTGCACAAAGATATATGAAATTTACTGTTCACCTGCAGAGATACACATAAACGAATTATATCGCTTTATGATATACTAATAAACACATGATTCATAAAATACACTCAATATAAATATTTGTGTTACATAACTATGTGATCATTTATATTGGGTATAACTTGTACTAGAATAAGCTGTGTTTGTCTATACTGATGATACGTGGCAGCGTTGGGATATAAGTGGACCCATCTCCCTTCTGCTATTACCCTGTATTGTAGCTGTCAGTGGGTGGAATCTCTGTTTCTCCAGTAAGTCTATGTACATGCAGTCCTGACTGACTTATGTTGTTTAAGGCAAACACTGACCAGTTCATTGACGGGAAATGTTCCTATGCCCCAGAGTCATATGAACAAGACGAATACAGAGATCACAGAGGATAGTTGTACAATCTACAAGCCCTGTGTATAAAAGACATATGTTCCCCAGCTCCCAGATTCCCCCTAGGAGACACCAGGACAGCCGATGGTGACGATTATTTAACCAATAAAACGCTGGCTCTAATTAGTGTCCCTGATAACCCTGCTGATAAGGGCTGCCATGTTTTACATGCCTAGTCAATTACCTAATAATGGGCTATAATGCGAGGACACCAGAGAGGGATCATAAGCACGTGTATTTCTATATATAAAACATACTATAGAATATATGACCCACTGGGCTAGAATTCGTTGGATGCGATTAATATAGTTCTATATTTGATGTCTATAGAAAATCGGTGCATCCCTCTATCCCCTATCACAATTCCACACATTTACAAGCCCCTTTTTCTAAAGTGAGCAATAACCACATAGTAAATGACAATATTCACGATTGTAGAATTCTACAAACACCCCAGTTTTGTTTCTTTAATTCAGATGTTCTGTCAATTGTCAATCCCCCTCCCCCACCCAGTATTTTTAAACCGTCGAAAACGGTCATCAAATCGATCATTTTCATTTTTACAAGCTTATCAATTATTAGACTTAATTTAAATACTTTTATTTAATTTCATGTAGTAAAATACTAATTGTATTATATATAATATATAAAAGATAAAATTAGAAAATATAAAATTTTGAATGAATTGTATTATTTTTTTCTTTGTGTGAAGTTTCATCTGAGAATTTCTAATATGTAGGAGACATAACAAACAAACCATTACAGGAAAGGTCACATGGATCCTAGCCCTGCTTAACATTAATCTCTTGTTTACAAAACAGCTGACACTTACAAGGCTAAAAGAAAGAAAAAAGTTTTTTAATGACTTACTAAAACAGCGAGTGAAACAGTGATAAATCTGAGAATTTAGAGTAGGAATTTCGTTTTTATTCTAAATTGTCTTCAGAATGAAATAATATTTAAGAGCATTATAATACAAAATACATGTATGTATTGTTTATGTTTTGTAATACCAGAGTATGTACCATATTCCAGTAATGAATTACCCACTGATATGATGTTACTTTTACTACAGGGTAACGATAATGTTCTCTGGCACCACGGGACATCTGTAGGACATTCAAAATATTATCACCAGTGATTAGTACTAATCGTCTTAGAGTATTTGATATTACAGGAGATCCTGGAAAAAATAAAGTGTGACATTGTCTTATGATGATGATCTATGCAACCATTAAACATGTGAAACCTTCTAGCGTACACAAATATAAGCAATAAACGTAACACTTCATCTGTTTTGCTTTCACTTTTTGTTTTATTACTTGTGCAGTGTGGTCGGTGTGTACACACACACACACACACACACACACACACACACACACACACACACACACACACACACACTTAGTGACCTAGTTTAATTGAAACAGGAGCAATGTGAAGTTTTTACCGATTTTCTGATCCTTTTGCTTTTGACAAAAAAACTTGCAAATATTTGTCCATCTGTGTCTTGAATATTGTCTTTCCTTTTTGCACATAATTAGCTAAAAAATGTCAAATTCTCTAATCTTTAAACCTACAAACCTACTGTGCGTTTTTCTGTACAACTTGCTGTGTTTTGTTTTCATCTGCATCAGGGAGAGAGTGAGTGTGAGTGTGTGTGTGTGTGTGTCAGAGTGTACAAGGAATAGTACATATAAGAGGGTACCTATGTTTATGTTAATAAGGATTTGTCATTTAAAATGCTGGGAAGTGTAATGTAATAGAATAATGAAATACTGTCTCTAATAAATTACAGGTCAGTGTGCATTCTATTTAGACTGCTAGCAATGACAAAAATCTAGAGGTCCATATCTCAGGCACCTCCTGCTATGGTATTTCATTCACTGACACAATGAGAACTCATTTTACTTGGGTCGCCCATCTGTGGCATTGACAAAAATTTCACATCTTTCAAATTCTGAAGGCGCGCTTTTATTATTAACTACTCATCAAAAGATCAAAGACATCATGTTGATGTGCCCCTCTCTCCACATAGGATATCAGTGGGCGATGGGAGTCCCTGCAACGATAGTTGGCTTTCCGAAGTAGAGACAGCCAAAAGTACATTTTTAGCTGTCCCTCTTTGGAATAGCTCACATTTTAGATTTTCTTTTTTTTTTTTGTATTTGGCAGATCGGCATACTCACCCATTCATTTTTGGACACCCACCACAGGAGAGGTAAGTGATCTCTCCAGGTACCTTTAGCGATAGGGGGAGGGTTAGAGTTAAACTCTGGGGTAGAAATGGTTAGGGCTGTGGAAGGGAAGGGTTAGGATCAGGCTAAATGGAATAAAGACTTAGGACCAGATTCAATTAGGTTCATAGCGAATTTTATGCTTACTTTATGCTCATTTGCATAAGGAAATTAGCGCGAATTTTAAATGCTGTATTCAATTTAGCATTTTTTATGCACAAAAAATCATCAAAATTCACTGGTGAATTTTTGTCAATTGATACAAATAGGGAAAGGCAACTTTCCCTATTCAATTACATTAAAATTAGCGCAAATTTTTCTTATATTGACAGGTGCATATTCGCACCTGTCATAGGTGCGCAAATTAATATGAGTTGTGTTAAGTTGATGTAAATAAGTAAAAATGTATAGAAATAATTAAAATAACTTTATTTTATAAATTTTTATCATGGATATGCTATTAATAAAACTATTATGGGAATTAAAAATCACATATGTAATATGTTCTGTGGTAAAGTAAAAATACCTTTCTCCCTACCCTCTTCAACTGGGACTAAATAGTGCTAACCTCAGAGGTTCTTAACAGTCCCCAGTCCTTAATTTATCAAAATCAGGCTTAAA
>WWET01000579.1:123366-146936 GCA_011038615.1 Limnodynastes dumerilii | reverse complement strand
GGTGCAGGACATGAGTTGCGGCGGGCCATAGGGTTTTTTGTTTTTCAAAGATCTCCCCCACGGATTAAAAGTTTGGAAGATTGGATCCTAATCAAGATGGTAAGTACTTCTTTTTACTTATCATTTTTATGTCATTATTTTATTTATTTATTTATTTTATGCTTTATATAATTAGCGATAAATATATATATTTTTTTGGGGGGTATTAAATGTAAATATTTTATTATATATAGGGGTATTCTATGTCATTAGTTCTTTATTATTTGGGGTTATAAATGTAAAAAGTGCATTTTTTTGCCCCAGCTTTTTTTCCCCGGAAAAACCCGTTTTTTTTTAAGTTGGTGATGTGAAAGGGGTAATACTTGTCTTCATGTACTATATAGTCCTAACTCAGTTGCACTGTATCAGCTCTACAGTGGTATGGTCTGCAGTCTTCAGATGCTAGAAGCAGCGGATACTTATGTGAAGGTCCTATGACACATTATGAGTTACACTTACACCTTTTCTTAGGTGGAAGTGTAGACCTGAGCAATACCATGCTGAATTGCTAGGAGGCAGTTTTAAATTGTGAAACCAGAATTACAATTAACAGGTGATGTTTCTTAGCTCAACTCTATTTTATAGAATAAACATAAAGCTCTGCAGTATGTGAGTTCTATGTGTAAGAGTAAAGTATTTTCCCTGCATTCAAAAGATTTTAAATTGATTAACGCCCCTTACTTTGAAAAAGAGCTGAGCTGTACACTTGCACCTTTTTTACCCATTTTCCCAAACTCTGAATCAGCCCCTAGTATCATGCTGTAAGTAGCAGATGCAGAAACACATTGTGTTACCCATCAATGCTCAACTGTATTAACAGTGTATTAACATATAGGCGGGGATAGCCATTTAAATGAGGGGTCGGGGAAAGACGTACGGCCGTAGACCTAGTTGTAAAAGTTAAGGAAGGAATCTGGACACGTAAGAGTAGAGTGGGGAGTGCAGGGGGTGTGCTTTCCCCGCTAGGGGAGCGTAACTACGGACCCTCGCACACACGTAAAGTGTATGGGGGTCAGGATCGTCCCCAATGAGCATGTCTCAAAAGCAATAAGATGGGTATAATGAATGGGAAACTATGTTGCCTGTTAAATTCCTTTTCCAAGATTAAGCCCTGAAAAATTATAGGAGGACCCCTAGAACACCTTCTAAGTTCATACCAAGAAGTGTAATCTTGCTCTAAAAAAGTCCTGATCCAGATCTGAGCACAAATGTGTGTACATTCTGCATCTGCATCTGTAAAAGAGTTACAATTACAGCACACAGCAGCTAAGCAGACTGTAGTGAAGACTGTAAAGAAAGTTATGGTTATTATAAACGCTTCATCTGAAGTTTGAATGAATTAAAACAAATAAAAAATAATATTTTTTAGAACTATATATTTTTTAGAATGAAAAACTGCATAATCCAGCAGACCCTTATTGTACATTGCCTGCATGCTCTCATGGCACACACTTTACAACACAAATCACTGCAACTCCAGTTGCATTAGCAGTTTCTAGAACTAGCAGAACCCAGGGCAGAAAAAAAATTCTGGCACCCTCCTCATTCCCCCCCTCCCAAAAAAAAATAAATCAAAATAAGGTATGCATCCAGCCTCTTACTTCCATCCCCTTGTATGTGCCCAATTTTCCACTTCTGCCAATTGCTGTGTGCCCAACCTACATTTGTTCCCCTTATATGTGCCCAGCCTCCTTTTGTGCCCCCTTATATATGTTCAGCCTCCTTTTGTGCCCCCTAAATAACTATTTTTTTTATTAAAAAGCTATTACTAAACTCACTTACCTTCTCCCTCTTGCTCCTTCCTCTGTTGCGCAGCCAGTGCTTGTATGACTAGTACTGGGTATACAGAGCTCCTATGGGAGCCCTGTAGGACCAAATCTATTGCCATGAATAATGCTACCTCATAGCATTAGTCAATGGAAATTATTTGGTACTACAGGACCCACCCCTAGAAACGGCCCTATGCATTAGGGTCAAAATGGATCATAATTACATGCTCTTCTGATCTGCACATTAAAAAATCACGCAGCCCTGTTAGCTGGCAAACGCTCATCTCTGGATCAGGCCCTTACTGCTATTTCAGAGAATCAGTTTTTTAAATTATTATTTTACTTAGAAAGACTATGAGAACCTGCCGCATAATATGACAGGAGGCAAATGACAAACCAAAGACAAACAGGTCATTTACACCATCCCATTTCACATTGTGGCCCCACAGTTATTAGCACTTGTGTCTCACAGCACTGAGGTCATGAGTTGTGTGGAGTTGGTATTTCCTCCCAAATGCCAAAAACATGCTGGCAGGTTAACTGGCTGCTGCCTAAATTAACTCCAGTGTTAATGTATGTGTTAGGGACCTCACAATGTGGCTGGGGCATGGGACATGTTAATTTGAAATATCCTCTGTAAAAGCACTTTATAATCTGATGGTGTTATATAAAAAACTGTTAAATAATAGTTTTTATTTGCTTAGTAGAACAATGGCTAAGGAGACATGATCTGTCTTGGTAGGGGTTTACACATTTGCTCTCCAGTGCTGCTGGCAATGTATATAGAAAGCAGCACTCAGCATATATAGACTGAGTGCTAAGGACTGTCTTAAGCTGCAAGTCTCTGACAGCTGCTTGCACATGTGCAGAGCAGTCACTGGCCAAAGATTACACAGTACATGCACTAAACAGAGAGGGGGCGCTGTGTGTAAGTTCAGCCCCTCCATCCATGCAGATTCAGGCCCCCTGTCTCCTTGCTATGGGTGTACTTCTGCCCAGGTGCACCCTATCCACAATTCGAACAGTAGTAAATCTGTATAGGTAGCACTGCAAATGAGCAAGCATTTAAAACATGCAAACGATTATGTGTTTAATTTTAATTTTAAGATTTGAAAGTTATTTAAATTTATTTAAATATATATAAAAAAAAACAACCCTCTTAAAATAAAAATCTTTATGATAAAGAAACACTGAGCAAAATGTATGAAAATCCACTGCTAGAAATATAGTATAGACTGGAGCAGTGTGTGTAGTATTTTTAGAAATATGAGACCGTGTTCACAGTTAAGATGCTGGTGCTATTTTCAGGCTGAATCCCGAGGTACAAACGTCAGGGCGCATGCGCTCGCCAGATGTGCCACAAGCGTGCCTTCAGATGTACGTAACTAAGTTATGTACGTCTAGGGGTACGATGAAGGGGCCAACCCTTCATATACGAATGCTTTATCTCTGCCATATAGGCGGGCATAAACATTTAAATAAAGGGTCGGGGGCTGGAAAGCACAGTTATGATTTGATCCGCGTCCATACCAAGGAAGATCAAGTCGTAACACTTAAGGTAGCCTTCTGATCTAGCCCTTCATGCATATTTTTAAAAATGGATAAACTGCGCATGTGTAGTACCCTTATTTATGCAATCTACGTAGGATTTAGGAACAGTGATCCATTAAGAGCGATTCTCAACCCTGCTCTTAATGAGATAAGTAAGAAGGGGCATGCCAGGCCAAGTTAAGAAAGAACTTAAGAAAAGTAGGTGGAGGGCTGCATTTAAATGGGGCAGACAGGGTGTAGTTTGCTAAGTACGTGTGTACTTAAGAACAAACATACGCAAAGACAGGGCCGCTGTGCTGTCATCACATACGGCACCCGAGACCCAACCGCTATGACATCACATAGGGGTGGGGCCCGGCAGACAAGCTTTAGCAGCGGGCAAGTGGCCGGCTATTAAATAGCTCTGAACAGTAAGTATCAGCAGTAGAATACCTCCAATACCTGCTGCTACAGAGCTAGGTAAGTATCGGCAGGCCCTCATCAGGTCTGGGCCCGGGACAGTAGTCCCAGCTGTTCCCCCCTGATGGCGGCCCTGCGCACAGAAAGATAAGGCTGCCATGTAACTTAGCTGCGTATAATTGTGAACTTATCTCAATATTAAACGTGAAGGTCCATGGTTTGTTATTGTTAGAAAATTATTTAGACCCTTGAATTTTCCCTCTCTAATTTTTATACTTGCACAATCTAAATCAGGTAAAGGAAACACCTCAAAGAGACCCTAAATCACAATTGTTTACATAACAGACTATTGTGTTGTTTTCACCTATATAGCCTCTTCTAATCCACCAACATTAGTGGCATTAAACTAGACATGCCAAGGATTTATAATACTTGCTATTATTTATGTGGGTCTTAGCCCTTTGACTGGTCTAAGTCTAGAGCAAAGTTCAATCTTTGTTAATAGAAAGACAGGCCGCACTTAGTCCAGTGACTTTATCACTGTCACTTATTCTCTTACTAACGAGCCTTATAGAAGGAAAAGGCAATGGTCTTACAAGGCAGATTTTGCAAATGCAAGACATCACATCTCTGTACCACCTGGATTTAGTGCCATACAATAATGTTAAGAAAACTCCTTCTCATAATATAATGCTATGGAGAATCATTTCTTCCTAAGATGCTATTAAAAAATGTGACTGGGTAACCACTGGTATGTGTCAGGAATATCTATACCATATACCAGGCCTGATCAACCTGTGGTCAAAAACGACAAGTCCCAGCATGCATTTAATGAATCGGCCTAGATAAACTTGACAAAGCATACTGGGATTCATGGTTTCAGAGCATCTGGAGAGCAATAGGTTGGACAGACCTGACCTATACTCTGAATAGAGGGAACACTGCAGAGCCAAGCCTGTCACAAGTGTCATTCCGCCTGGATGGGTTGGAATGTATTCCGATCAGTTAGCAGGGACTCGCATGCATAATATAACAATAATACAAATATCCAATGTTATACCCAACTATCTAATACATGGGGAATTTTTAGGCAGGGTTTAAAAACAACCTTCATTAACATTATATGTAGGGTAATAAGACAAAAAAAAGAGCCCCTTGGCCATTGGCAACATACTTTACTATTTTGATCAAATATGACACAGTGCCTTATATTGAGGTTATATTTTATATGTACAGAGTCTGACAATCTGCTCATTTACAAGCAGATGGTTCACTTACTCTCTGATTTTCTGATCTGTGCATATCATTCATCCGCTTAGAATGTAAGCGCTCACAAGCTGGGCCCTCCATCCACTTTTCCTCCAGCTCCCCTCCGTTTATTTCCCGAGGGATACTGGAAAGCAGAAGGAGGACCGCAGTTTGATTGAAAAAAACTACATATAATAGCTAGGGGCACTCTCTATATATATATATATTTCTCTTGGATTATTTTACATTTTTTCTGGACTTATCTTATGTATTTATGAATGTTTATGAATTGACCACCCTGTTGATATTTTTTTAAAATTTATTTTTCTAATTAAGTTATTTGATTCATGCAATTATTTAATTATTTATAATCATGCACTATGAATAATTTGTTGTTTGTTTTTAGAAAGAGATACTTATAAGATTACTTATTTGTATCCAAAGACATCAGACAGGTAGTATATGCAGATTTAGATTTGCTGTGTACTCAATAAGATTTACATACCAGCAGGAGATTTCTTCCTATTCACTCTGGGTCTCATATTTATTTATTATTAAGTTCAGGAACTTTTTATACACTTGTGATTGTTCATGTATTTATGAATGTGTAGGAACTTATATTCTTATCCACAACAACTTACATATGAATATGCATATATGACTTCCAGCTTTTGAACATTGGATAGATATTGTATATTTATATTAATTCTAACTGTGTATATATAAATATTTTTTTTGAGAGTATTTATTTACTCATAGGATAGTTATATTTGATAGGTATTTATGTTTATTTATTGATTTATTTATATGAGTGTTTATATATTTTATATATTTTGTATAATTGTCATCATAGCGCTACCCCCTTTCAGAATATTATTGGTTGTCATTTTGTCTTTTTAGGGGAGTTTGATGGATCTCCTCCTGTAGGGGGTGTGCAGCAGTGAATTTTTTGTTAACCAGTGTACAGCGCAGACTACTCTTACTTTACTTTTTATACCTTGTTTGACCTTGTTTATCCTGTACAGCATTGCAGACCCTTTGTCTTACCTTATAAATAAACATTAATAATAACCATAATGGGCCTTATCCAGACTTAATAGTCAATGCTCTACATTTGCTTTCAGGATGAGTGCCCTGTTCTCCTATGTACAGAGTTTTGGATCACAAAAATATGGAGGCAAATGTACAGATTTGATCCATTTTTGTGGGAAGTTCCGTGCGTATTTTTACGATCCGATGAACTGCGCATGCGTAGTAACTAAATTTACGCAATCTACATTGATTTTAAGCATGGAAGTCCATTAGGCACGGACTTGTGAAACGCATGTGGGAAGATCCGTACGGAGGGGCGTGTTTATAATCCGTCCACAGAAAGATCCGTGTAAGTGGGTGGAGGGAGGCATTTAAATGAGCATTTGAGGGCGCGGTGAGGGCGCAGTTAGTTAGATACGCACATACAGAGGAATTATACGCATGAAAATGCACACTTAAAGATAAGGGTGGTTGAGGCACTTGTAAGTCACCATCAACCCGTCCGTGTGAGGGGCGTGTCATGGGTGTTGCCTTGCAACGGATGTGCGTATATTTACGTACTTTTAACAAACGGATCTCTGAATACGGCCCTTGACTATTAAGTCTGGATAAGACCAATTATGTTTATTATTAATGTTTATAAGGCATGATAAAGGGGTGGATCTGTTTACAGAATCCTACTTTAAGTAGTCTGCATGTATCTCTGTGCATGTGGAGTGCTGCATCGTACGTAGGGCTTAGCCAAGCCCTTAATGTAGGATTTAAATGTCCTCCTCCCCTGCAAGGAAAAGGAACTCCATACAGAATGTAGCATCAGGGGGCAATGTGCTGTATATAATTACAAGCTACTTCCGTACCCAACGTGTTGTTCTCAACTCTGGATATGGCCAGTAATATAAATAATCCTTTTGGTTCCACTGGAACACAACCTGCTCAATCCAGACAAAAGTTCACAACAATTCCGGCAGGGGGGCTGTGTTGGCTAGCAAATATACAGTATAGGCCTGCTGGTGGACTGTGGGTGTGGATTTACGGTTAGAACAGCCCTTTTTCGAAAGGGCCTTTTTATACCAGCCAGTTTTAAACTGGCTCTCAAATACTTACCCATTCATTAGATAGCTTTCTGATCACTAATATTTTCGAAACACAGACAGATGAAAATGAGCTTTTTGCTGTCTATATTTCGCAAATAGAATATTCTTTGCACAGAACGTGTCCCGTACCAAACAATACGCCTCCATTGTAAGTTTGCACTAGTTAGAAATTTTGAGGCAGGGTATGAGTTTCTGAAGTCTGTCTGTGTGAGGTAAGTGGTTAGTGGAGTGTTGGCGTGGATGCGTGGCTAGATAAAAGAACCTGATCCCTACACATGCTGCATTTGGAGATCTGGGGCCGTATTCACAGATCCGTTTTCCCATGAAGTCGTGTGCGTATTTTTAGGTACGTTTTAACTGCGCATGCGTAGTAGCTATATTTACGTAAGTTATGTAGAATATACGCACCTAAGTGCTTTAGGCACGGACATGTGAATCGCACTTGAGGACATATGTATGGATGGGCAAGGTTGAAATATGGACCTGAAAAGTTACGTGAAGGAGGATGGGGGAGGCATTTAAAGTCTTTGAGGGTGCGATTACACGGAATACATATACGCACGTAAGTACACATGTAAAGTTAGAGGTGCTCTATGGAGACGTAAGTCTACGATTGCATGGCCGTGAGAGGGGAGTGTTATGGGTGCTGGTGGGTGTTGGCTTGCTACGTGCGTGCATATAATTGCGTACTTTTGAAAAAACAGATCTGTGAATACGGCTCCTGAACACTGCAAAATTAGATCTTTAAATCCAGTCCATAGGAATAATTCATTGAATGGCAAAAAGTAATATAGTGTATGTGACAAACGAATGTATTAACAATATAACAGCAGCTAGTAACAGACTTTGATATAAGAGACAGGGCTGATGTGATGGCATATTTATCCAATATTCATTTTTAAATAATTCATAAAAAAAGAACTACATTTTGTTTAAAGACATTTTTTTACCCTGTTTTTATTGATTGTTATAGACATGCTCTTAGAAGGTTCAAAGCTTTATCTGTCTGTCCCAAGTAACATTTGTCATGTTCAGAAGAATATCCAAGAAGGAATACAGGCTTTGGAGAAACAAGTTATATGTCTACATCAAAGGTCTATGGATGATTCAAGCAGCATTCTGTACATGCTCTTATCAGAAAGGTTATGACCCAGGAGAACAAAGGCTGGAGTCCTAGTTCATCAAGGGCAATTGAAGGGTCAGTATTTTGCAAATAGGGGAAAAAAAATAAGCACAATAACGTTAAAAAAGACGTAAAACATACAGTATAATATATCTAAAATAAGTAAAAGATTACCTTCCGTTTTCCAGAGAGAGAAATATGAAAAAGGTATAAAAACATTTTTTGAGGTGGGTGTGTCTTGGCATTCTGCCTATATCTCGGGACATTATCAGAGTCTGGGGCTGATTCAACAACAACAACAACAGCAGTCTACTTCCATTTTTGTTATTTTAATTCAATCATTAAGCTTGTGTGTTGGATGTAAGAATTTCTAGGTAGACATTTTCTGGATTCTACGACACTCCTTATAGTAAGGAATGGATCCAGACTTCCTACAAGGGGGCAATTTCCAATTAGTATATAGGTATGCAAATAGTACAGTAAGGGCTGCCTTCAGTCCTTACATACTATCCAGCCTTCCCTTCTGCACCATAAAAAGTTAGGACAGGGGTCAACTTGTTATTTCCCAAGATTCTATACCCCTTACAAATGCTTCCAGTAGTGCTGTCTAACAAGGATGAACAACTGCTCAACAAAAAATTTAGAAATTTTATTTGGCAAGGCAAAAGATCCCGAATAGCTTTGATCAAATTACAACAACATTGTAATAATGGAGGTATTAATTTCCCCAATCAAAAATTCTATAGTTATGCCAGCAATTTGCGATTTATCCGTGACTGGATAAATGACACATCTTATTACGCAAATTCTCCCCTGGAGCAGTCGTTCATCCCAGATTATTCCCTGGTTTCCTTCTTACAGTGCAACCGCTCATCTCTTACTCAAGAGATCCAAGAAAATCCAATTCTCATGTCAGCATGGGCAACTTGGAAGGCAATGAGGAAACGGAAGGGTCTAAATAGCCAACGCTCACTTTTTCTACCCCTTTTACACAACCCTGAGTTTCAAAATGGTAACGCACACTATCCTTTTAACCAATGGGTCAGAAAAAAAAATTCAGATCAGAACTCTAACTTTTCCCCATCTCAAAACCACGCTTTCAGTAGCTCAATTAAAGGAAAATTTAGGTATATCCTCATCACATGAGTTTGCTATGCACCAAGCTCTCCATTACACGAGAGGAGTAATTAGATGCCTAAAAGAGGAGGACTGGCGCAATGACTTAGACAGGATGTTGACTACTCCACCATCTGAGCGAGGTATCATCTCCACACACTATAGGGTTCTTCGGGACACTCTAGACCATGACAAGATTAGTACTGGGTTGGCTTATTGGTCGACTCTACTCCCAAGTCTCACGACAGATGACCTTCTTGAGACAATAAAGTATTTCAACAAAGTACTGAGAGTGGCCACGTACAGAGAAATGATTTTAAACATTTTTCATAGAGGGTACATATCACCAGATAGAAGGGCTGCGATGGGATTAGCCACAAACTCAAATTGTTATAAATGTGGAGGAGCAAATGTTACATTAATACACGGTCTATGGGATTACCCTCAGATACGCAAGTTCTGGAAACACATTCACAGATACTCCATTACCCACTTGGTGGGGTCACTGCTACTCACTCCGGAATGGGTGGTACTGGGTTATATAGACCCAGATTTAAAGATGAACAAGAAAGACAAAAATATGTCTATGATTATTCCCGCGGTGGCTAGAAAGTGTATTCTCCAGGTTTGGATAAGGGAATGTCCACCCAATATTGTTCTGTTCAAGGAGAAACTATTTTACCTGTTCCGGATGGAGTAACTTGAAGCCACCAACACTAAAGAAAAATCTGTTAAAAGTTTGTTCCAGGTTTGGGAAAAATATATCCCCACACTAGTACAATTACAAATTAAGTCCTGTTTCAGCAATACAAAATGGTACGCCAATAGAGAGTTGTTGGGAGACCCCCCCATTTTGGATGTGGACTCTACTAATCAAAGCTTGCGGGGATGAGGTCTTCTTCTGGACTTGGGTCTAGTATCCGCCCGGTACCCATTTTTCAATTTTTCAATGTTTCATGCTGTAAAGTCATCAACACACTGTACCCTCTACTTTGTTTTGTTTATGTACTGCATCACTGCAATCTTAGCGATGTACAGCATATAGGGCGTCAGTATAGGCTTCCTTGAAATGCTTAATATTTGCATTGTTTTATGTGATTGTAAATCTTTTTTGCTCCAAATAAAGAAAAGTAAAAAAAAAAAAAAAGAGACAGGGGTCAACTAACAGAAATCGAGCGAGGGGGGGTGGCCTCCACTCACCCATATGTATTGCTGGACAAAGCAGGGATTTGGCATTGGACCTCAGCAGTAGCAGAGGCTGGGATCCGGCCCTAAATGATTATTTATGTAAAGGTGCTAACAGGTTTAAGGGAGGATAGTACAAACCCTTCGCATCAGCCACATATATGGGCCCATATATGGATTGTAAGGCCATTCTGCACATGTGCGGACCAATGGCATGGTCTACATAGAGCACTGTTCTGCTCATTATCTGTAAATAAATGTTCAGGTTGGTGCCAAAATTCATATGTGATAATCATGTAAAAATTACACTCCATCACTCCAATGCTTGGATTTAGGGATTAGCCACACCAGTCTAATACATATAGTGCAGCAGCAAGACAACTGAGACTTAATTTTTTATACCGGCTGCCAGCCAACAGTAGGGACTTAGGCTTTGCTGTTGCTCTGGTTGCCTCTGTTATGTTCAGACAGCACAGGGTCACAGATCTGTTGCCCTCTCTAAAGCTGCACCCTAATCTTCAGCTGAACAAATTGTGTATTTGATACCAGTAACATGTTAAAACTGTTGGGCATGAAGCCTAACCACTGATCAGGGTTTTTCCAGAGGCGGGGATGGAATTGGCTGCAGACCATCAGCATGTCGTGGTCCTCAGTGTCCACTCTCAATGATTACCTGATAACACCAAGCCCCTAGACCAGAGTGAAACCCAATCACTTTGTTCAGGAGAACTCTGACACTGAGGAACAACAGAAATACAGAGATCTGATATAGCATAGAGCGTTAGGGGAAGAAAGAGTGCTAGAACTCTACTGGAGTGGAGCACATACTAATAAACACTCAGTGAGTGGAAGGATAATACTGCCCGTGTATAGACAGAACACCACTGGGAGAGGTTAGCATCTGAGACATAGTGCAAGCAGATTACATACTCCAGCACACCAGTACCAGCTTCTAATTCATAAAACACTGGCAAGCAGCAGCACCCGCTGAGACTACCAGGTAGACACATAGGGGTAGATCCAGAACTACGTTTGACGTACGTTTATTCGCATAGCGTATTTTCATGCGCGTAAATTCGTTACACTCCCCTCGGCACACCCCTTGAACGTACATATTTTGTCGAGATACGCTTTCCAAACCCTACCTTAACTTTTTCTAACGTAACCGCATTCATACGCACACGTACGTATGGGCTAGACGAAAACACACACTCCGAGGAAAGGCAATAATGACAAGGGATAATCTGGATATTGGGGGAATCATGGAATCATGGTGCAATGAAAATCATGACTGGGACCTAGCTATACAGTGTTATAATTTATTTATGAAGGATAGAGAAGGAAAAATTGGAGGAGGCGTATTAATGTTTGTTAACAAAGGGTTAAATTCAACTTTAATAGGGAGTATTGGAGAAAAAACTGAGGCACTTTTGGTAACCATAGAAACCCAGGGTTTTATTCTTTGTACTTTAGTGATATATAGGCCACCAGGACAAGAGAAGGAAATGGATAATGTCCTATTGCAAAACACTGCTAAAATGGCATTAAAAGGGGAGGTAATAATAATGGGAGATTTTAATCTAACTGATGTAAACTTGGGTAAGTCTTCAGCAAGCTCCACTAGAAGTGGGGACATTTTAAGTTCATTACAGTGAGTGTCCCTTAAGCAACTGGTGGGAGAGCCCACTCGCAAAGAGGTCATCTTAGATTTGGTACTTATAAATGGTGACAGAATCTCAGAAGTAATTGTGGTTGAAAACCTAGGATTCAGTGATCATCAAGCAGTATAGTTTAGTATAATGACTGAGAGAGAGACACGTACCACACAGAGACAAGTGTGCTAGACTTTATCAAGGTGGATTTTGTGTAAATGGGGAAATGTGTAAGTGATTTTTTGGCAGAGTGGAGGCACATGAAAGGAGTTCAGGAGCAGTGGGGAAATTTGAAAAAAAAAAATGCATTATTTTATAGCAACAGACCTTTGTATAAGGTAGGTTAGGAACCTAGAAAAAGAAAGGCAATGTGTTTTACAAAAGAGGCAGCAACTATAGTGAAAGCAAAAAAGATCGCCTTTCAGAATTATGAGCAAACTCAAAATAATGATGACAGGGAGGAGTATTTTGTAAAGCAGAAGGAGGCTAAAAACGTTATCAGAACAGCAAAGGCTCAAACTGAGGAAAAGCTGGCCCACTTGATACGAAAAGGGGACAAAAGCTTTTTTAGGTATATAAATGAAAGGCGAAAAACGGAGAGTGGGAATCTTGTTAAGGGTGAAAGTGCTATGGCAGATCATCTTAACAAGTATTTCTGTTCAATATTCACAAAAGAAAGATATGGGAAAGGACCACTTTTAAATGGGAAGACTATTAATACAATGGGGGCAATTACTACTACTTTCACTGAGGAGCAGGTATTAAAAGAACGTTCAAAGCTGAAAGTGGACAAATCAATGGGACCAGATGGGATACATCCGAGAATACTAAAAGAGCTTAGAGGGGTGCTGGCAAAACCATTAACTGAATTATTCAGTCAATCACTAATAACTGGGGTGATTCCAGAGGACTGGAAAATAACAAATGTCGTCCCTCTGCATAAAAGTGGAAGAAGGGAAGAAGTGTCAAACTACCGACCAGTGAGTCTAACGTCAGTAGTAGGGAAGTTGATGGAAACACAGTTAAAGGAACAAATTGTACAGTATCTTAAATCCAGTAACTTACAGGATCCTAAGCAGCATGGATTCACTGGGGGAAGTTCATGTCAAACAAATCTTATTGAATTTTTTGACTCGGTCAGTAAATTATTAGATAAAGGGGGAGCTGTAGACACATGATATCTAGATTTTACCAAAGCTTTTGACACTGTGCCACATAGCAGACTTTAAATAAACTGTAAACTTTTGGATTGAACTTAAAGCTAGTTGCATGGATACAATCTTGATTATAGGATAGACAACAGAGGGTTGTAGAAATGGAATCCCTTCTGAGGATAGTAAGGTACCCAGTGGAGTAGACCAGGGTTCTGTACTTGGACCAGTGCTATTTTATATCTTTATAGGTGATATCGCCTGTGGTAACAAGGGGGAAATATGCCTTTTTGCAGATGACACAAAGATATGCAACAGGGTAGACACACAGAACCAACAAACAGGCAGATCAGGAACACAAGGTAATGGAGCAGGCAGAACACAGAAGATCAACAATATAACAGGCAATGTGGGACACACACTGTCGGCTATTTACAAGTCCAGCCTCCATTCAGCTGTCAGCCCAGGATACACCTCCAGGCTGATTGGAGAATAACTATACTCATAGAAAAAAAAAGATACAAATGTGACCATTACACATAGCAATAAGGAAAATGCTATATAACCATAAAATACCATTTAACATACATGTCTGGCACAGATGTGCCCTGATTCATGCTTTGTGGTGTTTTTAACATTGATTATGTTGTCTAGCTAGCTTTTATGAAGTAAATCATTCAAGATGGTATTTTATCCATCACATTTGCACAATGATTATGACCAGATTTAGAATGATTCTTTGTCCAATGTTTTTGTCCGTTACAGAGTTAGGCTATTTATATATAAAAAAAATAAAATAATATTGCATGAAAGTGTACGAATGAATGTTTAAGAGATTCTAAATGGATTAAACCGAGACAACTGTTTTGAGTCAATATTTACAGTACAGAAAGCCAAATCCTAGCTACAATTCTGGTTGGGTCACATGTTGTCATAGCAAGCTATTTTGGGGAAAGTCTCAACAAGTCTTCAAAACTAGTTAAAGTGTTCTTTTTTCATATGGCCCATGGCAGGTTTGCTCCATAAAGCTGAATATTTTAAATACACACACAATTAAAATTTGGATCAGTCTACACTAACCACAAAAACCTTCTTTCCAGATCTTACATGAAATATTCTTGTGCTGCCTGGAAAAATTCTTACATCCTCCAAATGGATCTTTTTGAGCTATGGCTTATGTATTGCCAGCCACCCAGGTTGGTCTATGTAGTGTAAAGATGATTGATTGAGTTGACATATTTTAGTTGGCTTGATACGTTAGGCTATTAAAGTCTCTAAGCAATTATTGGCAATTCTTCTGTAAATCCTAAGTTCTTAAGATGCTAAATATTTCTAGGTATCGTCATGCTGCTTCTGAATGAGTGATGCAACAATGTACACTTTATCATATCGAGTCAGCTCCAGACAATCAGATAAAAGACACATTTATACACTGTGCATGAGTTTGCATGTTGACATTACCTTTTAGCCAATTTACATAATAGAAATTTCCTCGTGCTGTGAACCGATTCAGACTTCTGTACTACTGAGGTTTTAAAAATGAAAATCTTAAGGTAGGCCCCATGTGAGTGGCAGAGGGAGTGAATGCATGGATGTCTGCATAGTGCTGCCCAGTACTTGCAGATCTATCCAAATATTTTGCTGGGGGATCTGAATGCATGAATAATGGATATGTTATACTCATAGGGCTAGATTTACTAAACTCCTCCAGTAAAGGAAAATGTGAGATGCTACCCATAACAACCAATCAGATTTTAACCAGCATTCTCTAGAATGAACCAGAATTGTGAGAGCTAAAATCTCAATTTTTTCCTTTTTCGCAGTTTACTAAATCTAGTCCATAATGCTCTTTAGTCTTTACCTAGCATAAAATTTAATCAAAAGAACAGGATGTACAGACCCATAGAATCCACTCAATAGTGCAATGAAACACTTAAAAAACCCCAATATATTTGGAAACACTAAATGACCTGAATTGAAGTAAGGATTGAGCATAACATTAATAATACAGATGAGATATCTAAAACATGCTGTTGGAGATATTGGGCCTGATCCAGACCTACGACCGCAATCGCCCGCGAGCGTAGCGTATGTTCGCCTGGGCGTATAAACTTTCACGCCCATAACACTCCCATTGATTGTACCTACTTACGGCGGCTGAACCCTACCCTAAGTTTTTCCAGCGTATGTGCGAATTTTCGTACTGATACGCTGGTCGTACTGGGCTTAGCACGCCCATACTGTACAATTTAAATGGCTATCCCCGCCTCTGTGTAGTAACTCGAGCGTCCAGACTATTGTCGAACAAAACGCACGCCCTTTGGGCGAAAAATACGCTGAAAATACGCTCGCTGTACGCTCATGTCCTTCGGACGACCGGAAGTTGTCATACTGCACATGCGTAGTGCGTTTTTTTCCCGAATTTTTGCTTACGATCGGCGTACTATCGCTTGCGGCCGTAGGTCTGGATTAGGCCCATTGTGCCTGTTAGGCCCCATCCCCTGAATATTAACATCTATATCCATCCTACTGCCTGAGGATTTTCATTAAAACCTACATCCTATGTGTGACTCATTCAAAACTGCCTTAGTAACCTCCATGCAAGTGTATTCCAACTTTTAGGTTATGAAGATTTTAAAATGTATTGTGTTAGTTGCTATATGGTTAAAATGTTTATCCTGACTGTAACTTATTCCTGATAGCCTGCAGCTGATCAAGGGGATGGGAGCAACATCTGGGTCCCATTTTGTCTAAATCCCCAAATGTTTACTTTAATAGTTGCTGTGTATGTATATTATATAATATACCCAAAAGTGCAAAAATATCAATATGCATAAGAATAAAGCCACAAAACATCAAACAAATAATACACTGAAATAAAAGTAATGTTTGAACAACTATGAACATTATTTGCATGTTAAACCAACCTAAGGATACCATTATATATATTATATTTGTGGTATTTCTTATATTTGCAATAGACACTGCAAAAGGTTAAGAACAAAATCTGTATACTAATACCCCTTTCACACCAAGCTATTGACTGGGAATAACCCAGGTCGGGTGTCAGTGTGAAAGGGTCTGTTGACCCGGGTTGATACCAGGGTTATTCCCGGGTCAGCCTAACCCGTTTTGTGGTGTGAAAGGGAGAACCCGGGTTATTCAACCCGGGTTCCATAAAAAATATGTCAAATGGGGGATGGGGAGCACTGTCTGCCTCTGCAGACACAGGTCCAGTGTGAAAGGCTACAACCCGGGTTATAGCTGCGGTCTGAACAGATTCAACATGGCTAAAAGTCGTGTTGATTGACCTAGGTTTAACCCGGGTTTTAGGTATGAAAGGGGTATAAGACAGGTCCAGGCTATGGAGGTACTATTGCAGACACAGATATACTGGGTGAGGTATATGTTTGAGGAAAGATCCCTGAACTCTAACCAGAAATAATGTAGCAGAAAATTAAAGGTATCTTTCTGCAGATGATATTAATTCATCCATTAAATTTATCCTTCTGAACTAAATAAAGAGCAAAGTGTTTTAATAGGGATTTTGTGTTTAGATATTGGGATTATAAACAGACAAATGAGTCAATAAACAAAGGTTATCAATCTCCCTCACAATGATTTTTCATGAGAGATGCTAGTATTAATTAACCACCATGGATCGGAATAAAACTTACGATACCAGGGTGCTCTGTGCGGTGTCCATCTTTTCGTATGGATTTATAAACTGTGGACTCACCATTAAAATGGGGATGGTGCGGAAGTCTGGGTACTATTGAAATACCTTGCATGTTACATAATGCCATACGCATCCCGCCCTGCCTTTGGAAACACTTATATTACGGAAGTCTGGATCAGGATGATCTAGATTCTTAATGGAAGTGTAATATGTGTACAAAGTGCTGTAGTCTTTTACTCTTTGCAAGCCTGGATCTAGTCCCACATGGGTAGAAAATATGGAGCGCTAGGTAAGTGTCTCTTCTATATATCAAAATGTATTTATAAGGAGATGAATATTCCATCCATATTCCATGAGGCTATCAGAGGTTGCATATTATGTGCATATGATAATATACTGTTGAGGAGGATGTGCACACCACCTCACATAGCTTGAGTTCTCTTTAAGTTGCAGTAGTTAAGTGCAGCTTTACGGTGAACGTTACCGCTGCTATGTAAATAAGTAAATGAGAAGAGGGCATACTGGGCCGTATGCAGAGCTCCGGTCGCATTGCATATGTGCCCGGAGTTCTCCGATATTTGTAACTGCGCATGCGCATTCATTTTGTAACGCCATCTACGTTTCTTTTTGCAATCTTAAAGACCGCGTATACGCAAACTACATTGCAAAAAGAAACGTAGATGGCAATACAAAATTACTGCGCATGCGCAGTAACAAATATCGGAAAACTCCGGGCGCATATGCAATGCACCTGGAGCTCTGCATACGGCCCAGTATGCCCTCTTCTCATTTACTTATTTACATAGCAGCGGTAACGTTCACCGTTGTGAAACTCGCATTTGCGACATAGAAACTGCTTATTATCAGCTGTCTCTATTGTGAAAATGTGAGTAAATAGAAATTTTTTAGAATGAATAAGTATTCTGAATCTATTTTTTGGAAACTTACCCATTAATTAGCTTTTTGACACGTAAGACCTGCCACTGCACCTGACAGTACCCGACTGGACAGGTTAGTGGAGTCTCAGGATTTGGCTACGGGGAGGGGATGCAGTGTAGAAGGGTAGTATTAAGCTGGCCATACACTAGTACAATTATCATTCACAGCAGGGGGTGGCCCGATAAACAGGACGATTTCCCGCTAGGGAAATGTCCCATTATCGGCACCATACACTTCCTCTGCTGGGACCGATAATCCTAGCAGAAGAGGGGAGGGGAGCAGCGCTCTACGTTGCTGCTGCTTTATATCTATGTACAAAGCTGCTCTGACAGCTTTGAAGGTATACTTTAAAACTGTCAGAGCAGCATAGCACAGATATACAGAAGTGGCTCTTGCAGGGAGTAGTACTGACAGGGATCAGTCAAAACCATGCTGCGCGGCTTCGGCTGATTCTTATCTGTATTACTGCATGCAATAGCTGCTGCTGTATATCTATGTGCTATGCTGCTCTGACAGCTTTGAAGTATACCTTCAAAGCTGTCAGAGCAGCTTTGTACATAGATATAAAACAGCAGCAGCTCTGAAGAATAGGGAGCCATTCAGCTTGCTGATGGGCTCTCTCAAAATATCGGGAGCTTTCTCCCAATTTGAATCAAACACGCTAAAAGATCAAATAATCGCACCAGAACATGGTGCGTTTATTTGGCATTTCAAAAATTGATCTGTACCATACACTAGAGTGATTATTACATGTTCACCTGATAATTGGGTGATCGGCAGGATAATCGTCCTCTGTGTGTCTTGCTTATGGCCAGCTTTAGTATTAGGCTGGGGGGAAGGGAGTCTTGGAATTAGGCTGCAGGGAAGAGATGGATCAGAGAAGGGTAGGGTTAGCGCCAGGCTAAGGGAAAGGGAGGGCTATGGTTAGAGTAATGGAAGGGGAGGGTTAGGGTGAGAATTGGGATAAGGGTTGGTTGGTTGGGTTTGGGTAAATGCTCACAAGTCGCCACTGGGAATTCCTTCTTCGGATCATCGCATACTGCACTTCTGTAGGGAAGGAACAGTTGTTTCCAGTCCCGGTTTGGAAGCGAGGTGTAGAAAACAGCTCTGTTCAAAAAGAGTTGTTCTCAGCGGCAAACCACACCCAGAAAGGAGAACCTCAACACCCATGCTGACAGCTGGGTTTCATGGGATAAGTGCAGGTAATGGAGATAAGAACATGTGGCATGCAGATAATGGACATGAAATGGGGAAACAGTTAAGAGACCATAGTATACAGTAAGGTAAATGTATATTTTGTACAGTGACACAATTTCCATAATTTTTGCTCTGTACATCACCACAATGGATTTGCAATTTAACAATGGAGGTGCAATTAAAATGTAGTAAAAAGTCTGGAATCTATAGACATAAAAATATTCTGGGTTTCCTCTCATTATGCTTTGCCAGGCCTCTACTGCAGCTGTCTTCAAATGCTGTTTGTCCATGGGTCTTTCTGCCATTAGTTTTGAATTAAGCAAGTAAATGTATGCTTGATTTGTTTGAGACTTACTATTCCACTTCCTTACTTTAAAAAAACTCCTGGGTTGTTTTTGCAGTAGGTTTTGGGTCATTGTCCATCTATACCTTGAAAAGCCATCCAATCCCCTTTGCAGAGTATATCCCTTTACACTTCATTCAGATGTTTCTGTCATCTATCACATCATCAATAAACATTAGTGACTTAGGGCCTGATCCAGCGCTACGAAAATTCGCACGGCGGGCGAATGCGTACGTTCGACCGTGCAAATAAACATACACGCCCCTAACACTCCCATAGTAAAGTACCTGCTTACGACGCCTATACCCTACACTGGGTACGAACGTCGGCCGTACGAAATTTCGCACAAAATACGCTGAGCGTACGGGCTTAGCACGCCCATACTGTACAATTTAAATGGCTATCCCCGCCTCCCTGTAGTAAAACGGGCGCCCAGGCGACCATCGTACTGAACGCACGCCCCTCGAGCGAAAAATTCGCTCACAATACGACCGCTATTCGCTCATGACGCCCAGGCGACCGGAAGCTGTCATACTGGGCATGCGAGTTGCGAATTTTTTCCCGAATTTTCGCTTACGATGAGCGTACGCTCGCTTGCGGTCGTAGCTCTGGATCAGGCCCTTAGTGCCATTGGAAGCTATGCATTCACACACCATTAGTGTGTTTTACAGATTATGTGGTATTCTTTGGATCATGAGCCATTCCAAAAGCTAGATTTACTAAACTGTGGAAAACGAAAAGTGGAAATGTTACCCATAGTAACCAATCAGATTCTAGCTGACATTTTCTGGGAGCTATGTGATTGGTTGCTATGGGCAACATCTCCACTTTTCCTTTTCTGTAGCTTTGTAAATTTAGCCCCAAGGACTAGTTTACTAAACTGCAGAAAAGGAAGAGTGGAGAAGTTACCTATAGAAAACAATCTGATTCTAGCTGACATTCTGTAATATGTAATAGAAAAGTGAGAGCTAGTATGTGATTGGTTGCTATGGACAACATCAGCACTTTCCAACATGACCCATTCCATTAGGTGCAATTTAAACCGCTCCTGAGTTTCCAACTGTTACTCACCTGGTTTAAATGAATTAAGAAGGTTCCAGTTGCACAAGGACACATTGCACAAGCTGTGCCCTTGCAAAACTCATCTGCAGTTGGTAATGTAGAGCATGAGGTATTAAAGGAACATGATGACAGGAAAAGGGAATCCATGAGAAGGACTACACTTCTTGTGGGGCTTCTATTGTTAGGGGTATCCAGCTGGAACGAGGTTCTGAAGTTAGGAATCAGGTGAAGTGCTTGTCTGGAGCTACAGGTCCACAGGATAAAAAGCGCATTTTAAATATTATATAGGCAGCAATGAAAGGAAGCTTGATGTCATTATCCACCGTGGGACAAATTACTTGGCCAATGCTGGAGTTGTGGCTGTTATAGATGAATTTGGAAAGTTGGGAAATGCTCTTAAGCAAGTGGCAAATACTGTTACTTTTTCTGAAGTGCTGCCAGTACACAGAGGAAGGTAGAATGATGCGCATTCATGATTTCAATCTGTGGCTTAGAAAGTGGTGTCATGAGAAAGGATTTGGGTTCATAAAACATAGCCATGCCATCTGGCAAAACAGAAAACTATAATAAGCATGGCTTGCACCCATCATCTGTGGGATCAGATATTCTAAGTGAGTAGTTTGAATGCTTTGTTAGAAACCATTTAAAGTAGGAAAGGGGGGCAGTGATACAAATAATGAAAATAATCAAGAAGTGTTGTGTGGCCAGTCAATAATGACAGATAGCATAGCCACAGCAACTAAGGGAAAGAAAAACAGAAAAAGCAATATAAACATATCTAGCAATAATAACTGGAAGAATAGGAGATTTATAATACAACCTCTCGGTGTGCAAATGCTAGGAGTTTAGAAAATAAAATCCCTGAACTAATTGCAATAATGGCAAGGGATAATCTGGATATTGTGGGAATCACGGAATGCTGGCGCAATAAAAACCATGACTGGGACCTAGTTATACCGGGATATAATTTATTTAGGAAGGATAGAGTAGGAAATATTGGAGTATGCATATTAATGTATGTGAAGGAAGGGTTAAATTCAACTTTAATAGGGAGTAATAGAGAAAGAACTGAGGCACTTTGGGTAACCATAGAAACCCAAGGGAATATTCTTCGTACTGGAGTGATATATGGGCCACCAGGACAAAATGCAAGACATTGCTAAAATGGCATTAAACGGGGGAAGTAATAATCATGGGAGATTTTAATCTACCTGATGTAATCTGGGGTGAGTCTTCAGCAAGCTCTACTAGAAGTGGGGATATTTTAATTTCATTACAGGGAGCGTCCTTCAAGCAACTGGTGAGAGAGCCCACTCACAGAGAGGTCATCTTAGATTTGGTACTTACAAATGGTGACAGAATCTCAGAAGTGTGGGTGAGAACCAAGGATCCAGTGATCATCAGGCAATATGGTTTAGTATAATGACTGAGATACACACATACCACACAAAGACAAGGGTGTTTGATCTTAGGAAGGCGGATTTTCTGAGAATGGGGAAATGTGTAAGTGCTTTTATGGCAGAGTGAACCCGGATATTGCCGTGTCACCAGATTATCCCAGGGTCACAGGCCCTGTTTCACATTACGGAAATTCCGTGACCCGGGTCTTCACTGGCAGTAGTGCAAGTCATCACACTGTGTAATTTGTTTACTATTGCTCTGGCAACACTTGTTGCCAGGGCAATAGTAAACAAATTACACCAATCAGAGGCACCCGGATCCTTTCACGCTGCACCATGACCAGGGTTGTTGCGGTTTGCCCCACCAATAACCCGGGATTTTGAGGCAATGTTAAAGGGGTGTAACAGTCTATATTTTCTTTAGCGTGCACTCACCAGTCTGTAGAAACTACTGTAGAGTAACAAGAATCCAAGGTAAAGCATCATACCTACAGAAATTAATACTGCTTCTGGTCAAGGGAATTCCATGAATTTGCAATTAGTTAAATAAGTATTACCTGTAAAAATTAGATCTGAAATGAAAAAAAAAAAACCCTTCAACAAATAATGTTATAATGATCTTAATTTTGAACAATAAGCACATGGCACTAAATGCCAATCATGGGGTTAAATACTGTGAGGCCTATTGACATTAACTGTCAACAGCACTGAGACAATGCTACTGAGATGTACCTGGCATTAGTTAGGCAGTTTATTTTTCTCAGAGAGCACAGTTTTGGGCGACAGAGTGGCGTCCGGTTATTTCATGTTGATGTGCTGACATACTGCAGTGATGCTGAAGGCAGGGAGTTGGAGAAAATCTCATTAATCATTTTAAATTAAATCCAACCTTCCTGTCTCGCAGTGGCAAGAAGAAAGCCAACATTTGCAATTACATCTTCCCTCCAAGTTATGCACCCTTTTTATTTTTGCTCTTCAGTTTAATTGGAAAAGGGGGGAAAATCATTCAGATTTGAAAAACAAACAAATGCCAGGATACAAATGACATAGAAAAATGAATGAGACGATCACATTTCTCTTTAGAATAGAAAACCTTTGCTCCTAGATGAACATTTCCTCCCTTCTCCAAGGGATCGGATTTCTATTTTTCCAGTTATCAAACCATTTCACCAAACTGCGGTCAGAGCGGTTTGCATAAACGTACAGTAACTACACTGAGTATTTTCTTCCAGGAAAACATTTACTTTCTTTCGAACCAGAAGTTAATTTATTTTGAAAGTGTTTAAAATAGAGAAAAATAAGAGAGTCAGTCTTCAAACAGTCATGCCCATTGCATTTTTCTGGCCCAAGAATCCTGAAATTCCACCTTCTGTCAAACTGAAAGTATAATATACCCGTGGGAGAAGCAGGAAATCCTATGTGCCTGTCCTTTGTCTGTGTAATTGTACTTGTGAGATGGTAAAAGGACAATTATAGATGGAGTAGACTTCATTAGAATCTACAAAAGTCATTCTATAAACGTAGTCAGATTCCACAATATGAATTTATAAGGAAAAAATAAATATATATATAAATATATATATATATATTT
>WWET01000579.1:66568-100361 GCA_011038615.1 Limnodynastes dumerilii | reverse complement strand
TATTATTAATAATGTTCACTTTTTGCAGCTTCTCCAATTGTCACCAAATGATCACCCAGCAGCGGCATATATCAGTAGTTTCACCAAATGATCACCCAGCAGCGGCATATATCAGTAGTTTTATGTTTGTAAAAGTAATTTTCTGCTACTGCAATATAAAAGTGTGTTACTACTATAAGAATGTATTATTAACCTTTAATATTTATATACTACCACTTTATTATTCAGGACATTTCTTTAATCACATCAGTCACTTGTCACAGTGGATCTTATGATTCCTTACCTCAAACAAAGGGTTAATGTAAAAAAAACTAAAAAGGGTGGACTTTAAAGTTAGGTTTTACTTTTTCCATGCAAATTTTCAGCTAGACCAACAAATACAGACAAATGTTAAGGTAGCTCTTGACCACTCTTAAGACGATGAACCATATTGTTTAGTGTGAGGCCATGTGTCATCACTTACTTACTTGAGGCCACACCTGCTGCGTGTTTATAATCAATAGACGTGTTTAAAGGCTCATTTTTTAAATATATGCTGATTTAACATTTTGTGCAAGACTTTAACCTTGTAAAGGTAGCCAATTTTGGGTTTTAGTATTTGTATTGGTTGTTTGTGTTGTTTATCTTTTGTAAACGTTAATTTTTTTTAAATGTTTATGAAACTCTTTATGTAGCGGATCATTGTATTTCTAACTTCCTTCAGTATTTGTGTATGTAATAATTATTTTGCTTAAAGTTGCAAATTTTATGGTTATTTTTGTTTAAATATGTTAATGAGAGCACGTGCTGTATTTTTTTTAAATTACTTTTCAAAATCATAATCAGTGTGTTTAGTTATGTATCTTTGGATACGCACCTATTCATAGCTATGTGCCTAAATATATGCAGCAAAGACTTACATCCTTACATGGCACTCCAAACACAGAGGGAGTGGATAACCGGGTTCTTTATTTTCTCTGAATCTGTAATGCGGATTTTTCACGTGCGTATATGTAAGTTTGCAATTGTGAATCGGGTCCTCAGGGCCTGAGACATAGGCACATACTTTGTGTGATTTTGCAGTGCACATGCCCAGAAAAGAAATGTGCACAACTGTAACTATTAAGGCAATTCAGGATGTGATCCCAGCATTAGGCCATATATGGTTTTGTTTTTTTACCACAAGATAAAATAAGTGGTAAACATAAATTTTGGACTATCTGTAGTAGAAATTTAGCTATTTAGCTGATTACCACCGGTTTGTGCTTGAAATTCTTCATATATACATTTATAATTTTTCAGTGCATACAAACTAAAAGTCTGTGAGACAAGAGTAGAATGTTGTTCATATTTAATCAAAGCTTTCTGCAGTAAAAAAGCACTGTATTCGTTTTTTAAATGTCTAAAATGTTTATAAGGGTAGACAAAGTTTGACAGAAAAAGTGCTATAAATAGATCAAGGCAATCTGATCTTCCAGAATGACAGCATTAGTAGCCTTGGTTGGCACTTTTTAGAAGCCAGACACTGTGCAGACCTCACTGTCCTATGCATTTGTGACAGCCAGAAGAGGTGAAATGAGGTAGAGGCTGTTTACATTTGAACAAGAGTATGATGTTGTTTAGATGGTAGGAGAAAAAGGTACAGTAAACAGATGCAATTACCATGGTGAACAAAGAATGCGCTAGACTGAAAGCCAAAGGAACTAAAAATTAAATGCTGGAGTTCTACAAATATGAATTACAGCCAGGAGCCAGATGCTGACCTAGAATAGGATTTTTGAGACTTTCATTAGGTACCACTGCATGTAATAAAAATAATCTGGACCAGAAGATTTAGATATACCAGAAAAATCTTTGGAAACCTCTGTCTAATGTGCAAAGCCCAGCTTCTCCCAAATCTGGTGTCCCCATCATTCTGTTGCAGCTTCTGACGGTGCATGATAAACCAGGAGCTCTTCACATATGGCAAACCTCCTTTACCTGTACTTGGATGCTCCCAGGACTTCAGCTCAGGTAGTAAAAGTTTACTAAAGAACTGCGAAGTAAGGAAGTTTGGAGTCCAAGAGGACAGTACACCCAGCAGTGGACAGAAAACAGCCAGGGCTAGATTAACAATGGGGCTATTGGGACTACAGTCCCAGGCCTCCATCTGAAAATAGGCCCCCACACACTGCAGATCTCCAGGCCTCCCCCTGCAGTGCATAAGCATGAGAGTCAGGGTATGACATTCTCCTCCAAAGCATACTATATAGTGTGGACCCTTAATAACTTATAGCCCCAGGCCCACATGGTTGCCAATCCAGCCATGAAAGCAGCAAACAAACAGAGGATACACTGAAACAGCCACTATGGCATGCCTTTCGGTATACCAACCACCACAATACTGACAAACCATAAACACTAATACAGGACACATGCTAGGTTGTACACCATGTAGTATACTATGGAATGGACAGACAGCAGCAGGGATACCAGGCGCTAGCCAGATGGTACACCAGACAAAATACCCATATACCACTATGCTGTAGGATGGTCACGGATAACGAGCGTGAATACCAAGAACTTAATTAATAGCGGTAAATACAGGAGCATGTAATCTATAGAAGCACAAAGCTATAATAGGAACAACAGCTAATCCATACAGGATATTTAAAGGCCATCCCTCCAAAACTCTGGATTGTCACAATGGCTGAAATGTCAATATTTTTAAATAGACTCTGATATCAATTTACGTTTATGGCTGCTATAAGGCCCTATTTCTCCCAATCTCCCAGTAGTAGCATCCATTTTGTACCTCTGGAATCAGCGTTTAAACTGTTCAGAATACTGACCCTATCATCAAGTGACAGGTGACAAATGGTACTTCCACAGGTTTGGTAAATGGCTGTTACGCAAATCAGTGCAATGGGGAAAAAAACAAAACATTTCCCTGCCCAGCAGGTCGTGAGTGAGACAATCCTCTCCCCTTCCTCCCCAGAGGTGGTCTTTTTGGTTTTGCTTTACCCTGGTTTTTTTTGTTCCCCTTTTCCTTTTCCATTCTGTTGTCCCTTTGAAGTTTGAGGTTTGGACTGTTACAGTTTGATGTGTACTAAATATAATTTTCTATTAGAACTGTATTATATAGGTTGCATCCCCATGCAAAGGGAAATATATATATTGCTCACTGATCTGTATGTGAATCTCATTGTTATATTTCTCATAAAACGTAAAAATGCCTATAAATAAATAGACTAACCCCGCCCCCTTTTCTGTTTCCTTTTCTCTAATTTTGAAAACTGCATCTCTGCATCTCATTATATATATTATCACTATCCAGTATGCTGACATTTATTGTTCACCCAGGGTGATCTTATCCCTGCATTGTATTTGTGTTGATCATTACAATAGCAATAAATGGTTAAAAGTAAGGTTTATAAGGAATGGTCATGTATAAATTTAAAGCACTATGAAATATGTATATCACCCAAGGTATCTATAAAAGAGGGACTGCATTTATAGCTGAAGGAAGTATTGGAAGAGTCACAAAGGTAGATGTAGGGATCAGAGGTCCCTGTGAAAGCATTCAGTGTTCTTCCAGCATTGATCACAGTACAAAATAGGAGAACATCCTTTTTCAAGGCTCGCTGCTCCTATAACCAATATCAGTAAAGCAAAACTCCCCAGCCCTTTCACTGGTAGAACACACAAGGTTGTGTGCATTGCAACCTGAAGAGGAAAGAAGGGATCAGAGCAGATTGATTTATTTGGTCCCGCTGGTGTCATTAAGTGTTTTTATAGGAATTCTGCAATTTATACAAGTTAAAACTTCACCATCACTCTAAACTTAGACAGACAATTTAGTCGCCTCTGCCCAAACAACAACACATAGAAATGCAGTCATACACTATAAAGATTTCCCCAATTAATATGGGTTATAAAAATAAAATAATCTGAACACAGTTCCTCCAAATAAAATATCAGAATGATAAATGAGAACAGAACAATTTCAGAAGTTTTATGCAAGCAAACTTTAACTCATCAATAAACAACATGATTCCAGCCGTTTGGTTCTAGTGTTGCCAGTGGAAAGTCAACTTACTTCAAATGGGGAGTAAGAGTGCAGTCCCTCAGCATGTACTCATGCTCTTCTGGTGGTCATGAGACACTGACCAACTACCACGGCTCTCATGCTAAACTCTACAACAAAAAAACAAACACTTAAGAAACTCAACTCAACACAAAGGGAATAGAACAACAAAATTCAACTATTACAAAGACCATGGGGCAGATCCAGAGCTACGCTGTGCTGTACTTCGTAAGTACGGCCAGTGTAGCTCATAAGCACTCCCACCGACACTCCCCGTGTCCCGGCGTACTTACCCTCTGTTACGCTGGCTGAAGGCTACCTTAACTACAGCCAGCGTAACAGTGGGTAATTATGCCGGGAAACTAATCGCAACCCCCTAACCCAGCCCTCCCCTCCTAATTTCCCTCCCCCTGCCTACCTTCCGTAACTACAGCGTAGTTACGGACACCAGATCCATGGCACCCAGAGCCATGGATTACGCCGGGCAACATCTGCCTGGCGCATGCGCAGAACGGTAGAAATCCGCTCTTACACATATGGCCGCCGTAAAAACAACGCCGGCCGTAACAGATGGCATGAAATAGTACAAATGGCATGAAATTGTGTTTCCCTCAGTTTCTGTATAACCTGATTAAAGGTTAACATTATTTTGTGTATGTAAAGAGGAATCAAGGTAAAAGCGATCCTTTTTTAAAATATTTTTTTCTTAATCTGCGGCATTTCTATCATTTAACATAGCTTCCTGTAATGCGCTCAACTCTGATAAACTCACAAATATAGAACTGAAACACAGCTCAACAAATGGTTTCTAATGTCCTGCCAGTACTACAATTAAGCAAACAATGCGTAAAAGGTTGTAAAGCTTTCGAGCTATGGGGAAAAAAAGCTCTGGAGTTTGCTATTATTGGTATCAGTTTACAGCAACTAAAAAATATAAGTACTGTGTGAAAAAAACAGACGAGAAGCTGTTTCTGCAGTATTTGCAGCATTTCATAAAGTAAAAAGAATATGCTGTTTATTTCCACATTAAAAAAGTGGTTCCTGTTTTGCATTATATCAGATCATGAACATTTATGTTATTTATTTTGGTTCCAAAGGTTCATAAGTATTTTTGAACAATGACATATATTCAAATGTCAGTAACCTAGTCTTGGAGTTATATTTGCATAGTGACATAGAGAAGCTTTATTGTTGCATATTAAAATTAGTTTTCAGATTACCTCTGGTGTTCCATTTATAACTAGTACTAATCCACGATGAATGCTAGACTATCAGCACCAAAAAAGTAACATTTTCAACAAACCTGTTTGCCACTAACAAAGTGAGTTAGAATTCAAATATTTATTAGTATATATTATTTGATTTAGAGAGTGAGGAGTAAAAGGAACTACTGTATTATTATTTATAAACCTTGTGGGTTGTTTGATTATCTGCTTAACAGAAACCAATATATTTTCTAATTGTAATATTAGTAGTAATAATAATACAAAATATAAAATGAGATTAATCCAACTTCATCCTCTGAAATAAATTATACCCTTTCACATTAAAATACAAAACGTTTCAAAGCAATGCTTCAAATGTACAGTGCAGTAGAGGTGAAACACAAATAATATATTTCCCATAAATTTCATTAACCTACATTGAGCACAATCCATGTGGACAGACAATGTGACCTAATTTGCCTTAATCTGTTTCAGGATTAACTGTACATAAGCCCCTGCAGGCTGTAGAGACAAACATGACTACTCTCTCCTTGCAGTGTCTTTCAGCCACAAGGTGGAAAATGGCTGGCTTTATGTGCAAGAAATTATCAAAAATGTAGTTGATTACATTATACATTATTCAGACATACATTAATATTGTAAAATGTTATTCATCCCGTCTCTGGGGTCAGCATTTTCCTACTTTATAATGTAAGTAATAATAATAAAAAAAACAAAAAAAGGGAGTTCCTTATATTACACTATTAATCCAGACACCAGAAAATTCCTAATACAACGGCCATTCAACTGAGTGCTGAACAACTCGTAATGTAACTGTACTCAGTGACGGTCGCAGCAGCAATAATTATAAAATCACGTGTGAGTGTGAGTGCAGAACCCCGAATATTTCTTTGGCGTTACATAACACACCTGTGGAAATAAAAACATCTGTGCAGGAGGTACTGTAGCATACTAGAGGATTATGGGGTGTATTCAACTGATATTTAGATGTGGAGTTAGAAAGAATTGCATCTATTATGACTGTGGTTCTAGGCAAATTTGTCAGGTCATTCTGTGATGACTGAAGCGGAGAACATTCTAGAATGCATATTAACAGAGTAGTGCTCTAAACGCTATAAGCATGTTCCTTTGTTACGTCAAACATTGACTTATTCATTATTCATTGTAAGTGGCCAAAAATAGCATTTAGCAATTATATATAAAGAGTTATTATGTGGAATGACAATTACTTGGTTATAACTCTGACTCTATAACATGGCAAGTATTTGGATGTGACTCTACAGTAGTTTTTTTCATATATATTAAAAGATGATCAAATCCAATTCTAAAAAGGCTTAAAAAGTGGAAATTCATCAAACGTTTAAAAATGTGTTAATATGCGGATACTGTTATTGGTCAGCAGCGTTACTACATTGCTCTGTCTGCATTCCGGCAATACGGTCCAGCAGCTAAACTATACAATTACCAGGGCGTTCAGTAAATTACTGGCTCAATTTTTGGCTGATTGAACCAATAATTATATAGGGTGTACTTGGCCTAAGACTACCACGTTCAATTTGTCACATTCTGACAACAGATTGGCTATGAATAAGTACAGTTCATGTCTTAATTAAGATGTTAAAGCGTATGACAAAATTTACTTCTATTAAAGTTATTACTAAAAGTAAGAAGTAGTAACATGATAATAATTCAATATTTGAAAATAAAGCTGGGCATCCTTTGTTTGGCAAATTGTAGGTTAAAAATACCATTCAGAGCACAGATAGACCCCAACTAGGATTCTCAGTGTTCATTTACAGTTCATCTTAACAAAAAGGCGGGAAAAAAGATTTCATCTAACAAACCTATTGTCCTCAATATAGCTGTAGGTGTGTGTGGAGAATGACCTATATTTATGGAATGCTGAACGCAGTGCTGGTTTCAAGTTGTCAATGCAATTAATACCTTAAAAAATGTAGTTGCATAACATAATGAATAGGAAAGGAAAAAAATAAGTAAAGTCAGAAAAACAACATAAACAAACAAGGTCATGCAACCATTGGACCGTAATTTACATGGTCAAACTCACACCCTTCCCTTTTAAGGCATTTCACCTTACTTTAAAAAGTGCACCCTCTCCTTACCCTTACTGCTTCATGCTCACATGTGTGGTTACCCTATACTGTATATGGTTTGCTCTGGCATGCTATTCCTTTTCCTGCCTTCACCATCTTCTCATGGTATATTCTCATATCAGTCACACCCATTGCTAGCAAGTGCATAAAATAAAATAAAGAATAAAAAACATACAGCCACCTCAAAGTTAAACATTAGCAGTAGAGTGAATCACAGAGCTCAATGATTTTCAGCATCGCCCCGATCATAGTCAGTTTGTAACAGTTTTGCCCTTGCAGCTCCCCCTATTTCCTATAAATAATGCTACTGCAAGGTAGAAGCATTCTGATATTCACAGTAAAGTGTTCTCCCCAGAAAACTTTGCCAGTCGGGTGGTATTAAAAAGTAGGCACGTGGGGATAGCGTGGCATGCACATGGGGATAGCGTGACATGCAGTTATAACACTGGACCAAACCCAGAAATCCATTCCCATTGCGGAGCTCCTCGCTGGCGCCATATAACTTAAAGATAAGCATCGGACGCCTCAGATGCTGCCTGTCACATAACTTTATTTTGTTCTACTGGTGGATGAAAGAAGAGACAGGTGCTAGGGTGTTCCAATGCCCCCTACAGACTAGGGGTCAGATTTAATAAGCTGTGGGTTTGGAAAAGTGGAGAGGTTGCCCATAGCAACCAATGAGTTTCTAGCTGACATTCTCTAGAATGTAATAGGAAAGTGAGAGCTAGAATCTGATTGGTTGCTATAGGCAACACTTCTACCTCCTCACCATGCAGCAACTCTGTGCATAGCTTGGAAACACTGCTTGGCTCCTTGCAAGCAACACTGCTTATTAATGGTTTTAATGTCACTGTATTCATTCCACCCATATACTGTAAACCTTTATTAACACATTCAATTCGAATTTCATACAATATCCCACCTACAATGCTTACCATACTGCAGTTTCTCATTTGCTTGCACAACATTTCTTTTCACGTCTCTACATCTTTTAATACCCCTCATTCACATCCCTCTACTAAACAACCCACTTATTAACTCGCATGAACTCTTTTCCTATCTTAAATGTTTATCTGTAGTGTCCTCTATTGGTACAAATAATAAAACATCTCCTTGATCACACAATCTTCTATTTCTCTCACTACTTCTTCTGTTAGCTGGGGACATCTCTCCATATCCTGGCCCCCTCGCATATCTCACACAAATCAATCAAACTATGGACACTACAGAAATCTGGCTAATGTCAAACACATCCCCTGCCTCCCACCACCTTCAAAAACAATGAATTGTCCTCTATGGAATGCACACACTGTCTTTAACAAACTTACCTCTATTCATGACTTTTTCCTTTAAAACAACCTTAACCTCCTTTCAATAACAGAAACCTGGCTCACAGACTCATACACTGCCTCACACTCTGCACTGTCATATGATGGACTCCACTTTACTCATGCCTCCAGGCCTGGAGACAATCGGGGAGATGGGGTTGGAATACTTCTTTCCCAAAATGTCATGTTTACAGTTCTACCTAATGTGCCTTTACTTACTTTCACATCCTTTGAAGTAAATGCTGTACGTACCTTTAGCCCTTTTCCTCTGCATGTAGCTGTGATCTATCACACCCCCAATTAATCTTGCCAACATCTTCTACAACACTTCTCTGTGTGGCTCCCTCATTTCTTATCACTTCCAACCATTATCCTAGGCAATTTCAACATTCCCATTAACAATCCTCCTTTTGCTATTGCCTCTAAGCTTTTCTCTGTAACCTCATCTCTTGGCCTCTGCCAAAGGATCGATTCTTCTACACATGGTAATTGCATCGATCTTGTATTCTCTAAGCTATGCTCAATTGCTGATCTCAATAACTCTCCTCACCCTCTCTTGGACCATCACCTTATCACCTGCAAACTCTACCACACAAAGTCTAACTCTATACTGTATAATTCAGAAATGCCTTATCACCTCCGTAGAAATCTTAATGGCATTAATTTTAACCAACTTTCTCAATCTGTGCAACAACTACTATCTCCAGGCTCTAAATTTCAGTCTCCTGATATAGCAGTTTCTCACATAAACCAATCTCTAGCAGTTATCCTTGACCAAGTTGCTCCAGCTACCTCTCATATACCACGGCGACTGTCAGATGTGGCACACTAATGATACATGTATACTTCCCGCAAAGCAGAACGTCATTAGCGTAAATCTCGTTATCTCACTCTCTCTCTGACACAAACACTTATCACACTTATAGAACTGCCCTGGATAATTCCAAACAATCCTACTTTCAATCTCTCATTTCTACTCAGGCTTCTAACCCTAAATGCCTCTTTCGGACATTTAAATCCCTACTGAACCCTCCTGTGCACAATTCACCAACCTCTATCAATGCCCAAAATCTTGCAATTTAATTTAAGGACAATAATAAGATAAGACAGAAATTATTCTGCCACAACTCTACTAACGTACTATCCAACACCCTTTCTCCACCCTCTGCGACTATGTCCTCATCCATCTCACAAATGAAGAGTTAGTATCTGCTCTATTCTTCTCTTCCTACTCTACTACCTCTCCTCTTGATCCTGTGCCCTCACAAGTCAGTCGATGCCTATCCTCTGTGCTCTTTCCAACTAACTACAATCTGCAATCTCTCTCTTATAACACTGGTATTTTCCCCTCTTTATTCAAGCATGCACTGATTACTCCAATTCTGAAAAAAAAAACTCTGACCCAAGTTCTCCCTCAAATTATTGTCCCATTTCCCAGCTCCCATGCCTTTCAAAGCAGCTTGAAAGACTTGCCTAAACTTGTCTCACTCACGTCCTTTCCTTGCACAAGATTCTCTTGAGTCAGGCTTTCGTTCTCAACGCTCCACCAAAACTGCACTGACCAAGGTGGTCAATGATTTAATCACTGCTAAATATAATGGTCACTACTCTCTTCTAATTCTGCTGGATGTTTCTGCTGCTTTTGACACTGTTGACCACTCTCTTCTCATAAAAATGTTACAATCACTAGATATTCAGGACACAGCCCTTTCATGGTTCACATCTTACCTCTAATTGCTCTTTCAGTGTCAGCATTTTTGTGTCTACCTCTTCTGCCCTTCCACTATCTGTTGGGGTACCTCAAATCTCAGTCTTGGGTGCCTTGCTCTTCTCCATCTATACCTCTTCCTTTGGACAACTAATAAAGTTTTTGGGTTTTCAATATTATCTCTATGCAGATGATACACAAATCCTATATACCTATCCACTCCTGATCCATCACCAACCGTGCTGGCTCGCGTAACTAAATGTCTTTCTGCCATATCATCCTGGATATCCTTCCACCATCTTAAACTTAATCTCTCAAAAACAGAGAACCATATTTACACCAAAGAAGCAGACGCTCTTAGGTGGATCTGTCCACATCTAACGCACCTGGATCTGTAAATACGGTTTAATATTTTATTTCCTCCTGCCAACAAGAGCTACCCACCTGGTCTCTCTATTTCTGTTGACAACACTGAAATATTCCCTACTCACCAAGCTCGCTGCCTAGGTGTTACACCTGATTTTGTCCTTTACGNTTAATATTTTATTTCCTCCTGCCAACAAGAGCTACCCACCTGGTCTCTCTATTTCTGTTGACAACACTGAAATATTCCCTACTCACCAAGCTCGCTGCCTAGGTGTTACACCTGATTTTGAACTGTCCTTTACGCCCCACATTCAATTTGTTTCTAAATCCTGCTATATACACTTAAAACATTTCAAAAATTCAAAAATCTCTTTCACAAGTAACTGCTCTAATTCATGCACTAATCATCTCCTGCATTGATTACTGCAATGCCCTTCTTATTGGACTCCCACAATATAAAATTACCCCTCTACAGTCTATATTGCATGCAGCAGCAAGACTGATCTTCCTTGAAAAACGCTCAACTAGAGCTAGTGCACTGTCAGTCTCTACATTGGTTGCCTGTAAACTACAGAATCAAATAAAAAATCCTCTTGCTAACCTATAAAGCCATAATCAATTATGCACCTGCATACATATCCTCACTTGTCTCAAAATATATCCCAGTTCGTTCTCTCAGATCATCACAAGATTTACAACTCACTTCTGCACTTCATAAATGCCCTGATTCATGGTTACAGGACTTCTCCCGGGCTGCACCCACTCTCTGGAATAACCTTCCTCGTCCATAGACTATCCACTAGTCTACAAACTTTCAAGTGTTCCCTTAAAGCTCATCTCTCGGACAAGCTTATCAAATTCCACAACCTTCCTAAGCATTAAGTACTATATTAACAACCAATTCTGCCTTTTTACACATTAACACAAACCCGCACACTCTCTCTTTCTATCATGCACTTCCCTCATGTCTGTTACTAACACTGCTGTGTGGCTGGATCATACAGAGCACTTTTGCCATACACCCTGGCTGGTCCATTGTGTGATAAATAGCACCTGCCCTCATGTATCAAACCCACTGTCCTATAGAGTGTAAGCTTGTGAGCAGGGCCCTCCTACCCACCCAATCTGTCTATTACCCAGTGTTGTTTACACCGATTGTTAAACTGTAAAGCGCTACATAATCTGTGGGCGCTATATAAAAACCTGTTAATAAATAAAAAAAACAGCAAGCAATCAATTTCATAAACCAGCTATTAACATTGATTTGTGATAACGGAAAAAAAAACACAGAATAACAAATAGCATAGTAGAAAAAAAACTAAAGCAAAATAAATTGTTTTACTTGGTTAAGTTTGATATACATTAATTAGTACTTTTTACAGTGACAACCAATTAAACATTAACAGAGTTTAAAGGGCTATATAAAAGTTATTTCATTTAGTGCTGAACAGGACAAAGACCTTTGGATTTGCTTGGTAACAGCAAAATAATAATCTGAATATTTAAGAAGTGCCATATACACATCTGTATATTAATACAAACTAATAAAAAAAATGTACTTATTAGAAGGCATTCATTTAAATCTAAAACTCTATATTTAATTTATTATATGTTGAATTTACACTACAACCACCTATTAGTTAAGTAAATGATGCAGACTAATTATGATTTTCCAACGTGCAAAAACTAAAACTAGGATCACTAAACAGATCTAATATGTACCCTAATAAAGCAAATGCATAATATGGCTTATAATGTTATTGTAACAAATACAGAAGTAGCAACATACTAAGTGTGTGTACCGAGACCAACTCTATGATACCAAACAAGTTACTGTTTGCATTAAAACCCATATAAACCAACAATATAATTAGACTACAGAAACAGAACATCACTAAACAACATTTACAGTCACTGAGGACAGTATTGTGGAATCCCTGAGGTAGACTCTGCCCTCTGACATACATTTGTCAGCTGAAGGTTTAAATGTATTAATTGATATTTACACCCCAGAGTAGCCCTGGTCACAAGAGACAGCACACAGGAATAAGCAGCAGACGCCATGGACTTACAGCTATGCCATCAGACGCTCCTCTCCTGCTCCCACTTTCTCCTCTCTATTGACAGCTTCCTAATCTCCCTCTGGAGCTTTTTTTTTTTTTTCTCCTTGCTTTACACCAAGTCACGTGAGTGTGATGTCACTAACCTACGGGAAGCTGGTTGGGTCAAAACGCTTCTCTTTTGCAGGCAGGTTTTCCATTGGTTAAACATGGAGTCACGTTGTCGGAAGTCTTTCAGTGTTGCTACGGTAACAGGAGGATATTCACACACCCGAAGCCGCTCATGTGTAATGTAGTGGACTCCGCCTGTGTGCATGTAGCCTCTTCCAGCTCTGCTGTGTGTGACAGGACATCAGTAGCGCAGGATATGATGTCACAGCTCTATTACACATACATTCACTGATCACTCCCATCACCTGGATCCAGCAATGTCACTGCTACTTTGTGACAAGTATGTATGTGATAATAATAAAAGCAGGTATTTTTTAGGGCTTTGCGTTCCTCCAGATCCAGTATCTGAATTGAGCTGTAGTACTAACAATAATTTGTAATGAAATAATGCAGTTTATAGAATATTACTTCGTCATGATTACATTTTATTTATTCATACATAGCTGAGGTTTTGCAATTTGTAACTGAACTATTTTTCTCTATCTCACTCCACCCTACACTCATAGGTACTCCAAATTGCCCTCTGAAGTTCACCCAACTGGACCAATACTTCCCCACTTTTTTATACATTATATCAGGGTATTTTTTTTTACTACAATCCTCAGGTACCAATAGCAGTGCATGTTTTACAGGTCTCTAAAATTTTCGATTTCAATGAATCTTATCCTAGCAGGACTTGCTTCTCCTGGATGCAAGTCTGACAACTCCAAACACAACATTTACTAATAGTCACCTCTCGGACGAGGTTCCGCTATAATATGCAAGATGTTCACGGAGCTTTCTCGCAGTGGTTTTCGTTCGGGACTTTAAACATTTCTAAGTCCTGGCAAGAAAAACAATGCGCATGCGCCTTGCGTCCTTTTCAGGACTTAGAAATCTTCAGAGACACGGCGTCCCAGTATGGCAAATTTGAACTCCGCTTTAGAAAAAAATAATTATTATTATTTGCCCACTGAAATAAAAAATGGTGTTCCTTTGCTATGATAATTCTTGTGGGCAAAATTTTTATACATGTTTGTGTCATTTTTTTTTTTTTTTTTTTACTAATTTACTTAAAAAATTGTTTCTTTTAATTTTTGAAACATGCACCAATATTTAAAAAGTCATCCCATTTCTTCCCCCTAATAACAACTATTAGGGGAACGAAATGGGTATGGAGCGACTGCTGTAAATCTACAAATGCCATTATTTGTACTCTCAGAGCAGAGTGAGAAACATGAAAACGCCATTTACACATCAAAATGAAGTGATCAATGCTTTGTAAATAGAGCCTTATATCACTAGCAATTATGAGATCTGGAAAACATGCGCTGTTAGTGGTACCTGAGGACCATGATTTAGAACCCTTACATTATATTAATGGAGTTACCACTAAGAATAACCCGTAATGGAAAATATTTTTCAAGAGTATTGGAAATGTATCCTGGTCATCTTAGATGTTATAAAAATGGTAGCACTAATATTGTATAATTATGGGGTGATCTATACTAAACAAAAAGCACAAGGGAGCATTCAGTATGTCTTAAGTTCAAGGCTTGCTCCTCCTTGTTGATTAACCTGACATTTGAGCAACTCTGCTTCCTTTAAAGGCAGTTGTGTATAGTAGAAAATCTAATGGTAAAGCACTGTGCAATAGGGAATCTTGGATATAAGTATGGACCGGATCAAGACTCCCACATGCTTTCCGTACATGCTCCCTTCAGTCAAATCATGCCATGTGAATGTGGTGTAATTTTTTTAAATTAAAATGAAGATTTATAAATTGACAATGCAGTAAGTGGCAGTATCATAGCCAATTAGGTTTTTTTTTTTTTTTAATTGGGATTTGATACATAGAAGTTTTATTTATCATACAATGGACCATTCAGGTTGTATTGTAAAAGTGTGTACTGGTCTTTATGACCCAGTCACACAGCAGTAATAGTAGCTAGGCTCAGGGTTATTTTTATATTGAAAGAGATATTGCAATATTGCAAGTTAGTACACCATGTAATAGAAAGGGAAATTGGATAGCAAATTGTAAACAGAATAGACAAAGGTGAAGTTGTAGGCTTGTCTGAAGTGGCGAGTTTTAAAGGAGCTCTTGAAAGCTTAGAAATTTGAGGATAATCTTAATAACAATTGTATTCCAGAGAGTGAGTGCAGCATAGCAGAAATCCAGTAACCTGGACTCTGAGCGTCTATAGAAGAGTGATGCAGAGCCTGTGAAGGTTTGATAGTAAAGTTTGGGATATAAGACAAGTTAAGAGACGTATGTGGATGCAGGCTTGTTAATGTCTTTGTAGCTTAGTTACAGTATTATGTGTTTTGGTAAAACACAGGCAACTACAGACTAAAGCTGGCCACACAAATGCTGGGATCATCTCTCCTAGCATGTGATGGCTAATAAACAGGACTATTTTCCACTAGGGAAAGGTCCCAAAATCAGCAACACACACTTCAGTGGTCCGGAATTATAATCTTTGCAGAAGACCCATGCAGCCTATTGGCTGGCTGAAAAATAAATGTTAATGAATGCTCGGCCTTGACAGTAGACACAAAGATGGAGAAAGGACACAGCGAACACTGTCTTCTCTCTCCCTCCGCGTGGGTATACAATCATCTCACACTGACAGGCTGCATAGTACTCAGAACACAAGGCACCTCAAAAATAAATTGTAGCTAGGATCTAATTATCGATCGATTAATGATATAAGATAATCAGACCCTAGCATCTTTTGAGAGTTTTAGAAAGTAACTTTGGACTGGATCCAGACCCCAGCATGCTTTCTGTACACGTGGTGGTCTGGTAGTATGCACATGAGAGGGGGATTATACTCCCCATCACACCACTCTCCCATTCAGGCTTTATAGCAGTCCTGTTGCCATAAGCCATAGTGGTGGGTAGTTAATTCATGAATAGTTTTAACAAATCTTATAAGTGAACTAGTTCAATTGGTTCACAGACCTGGCATAATGAACTAAATGAAGTGAGAGAGAGGAGTCATTCACTCTCTCACTGCCATTTGCTTTTAACTTACTCATAAGAATATACCTCAAAATCACCAGAGATGGCAGTGCTGAGCTAAGACTCCTAAGCAGTTCATTTGAACTAGATTCTTCAGTTCATTTAGTTCAAAGAGCTGACCAGAACATAGGGTCATGTAGAAGGGAACAGTTATAGACATTAGACAATGAGAGATAGAGGCGTTAAACACTCTAGGGAGATAAGGCACAGATAACTGGCACTACAGCCCTCTCCCACTTGTTTTTTAGTGCCTGAAACGGGTAAATAAAAGTAAACAAAAACACAAACAGCCCTACAAATCTACAACATAGCAAAATCTTATTTTAACAGTCATAAAACTAATAAAAAAAAATATAACAGTACTAGAGCATATATTTGAATAGAATAGATCTAGATCTATTATAACTATTCACAGTAACAGAGCCAGTGATCTGATAAACTAAACAAACTACATGAACTCTTGAATGAGCTAGAACTGAATTATTATTAACATTTATTTATAAGGCACCACACAGTATCCGCAGCTCCGTACAGAAGCAATAGTAAAGACAATAGTTACATATACAATTCAATACAATACAATAATTAGCAGAGGGTATTAAAAAAACAGGAATAAGGAACACGATACATGTACGAAGCAAAATTAAAATACAGTACAAAAAAAAAAAGCAGAACAATATGTAAGGAAAAAAAGATGCTGGAAATATGTATAGAGGGAGGTGAATAAGGACAGAGACAGGCAGTAGAGAGAAAAATGTGGACGTGATGAGGACAAGGTAGAGGGGTGATGACAGGAGGGAGGAGGACCTTGCACATAAGAGCTAACATGCTAAGTGAGAAAGGGCAAATAAACAGAACAGGAGATACAGTGATGAAGATAGGGAGGGCAGGTAAGCTTAGGTGGAAGAAGGGTAGGCTAGCCTGAAGAAATGGGTTTTGAGGGAGCGTTTGAAGGACTGGAGGGTGCTGGATTGCCCGATAGAATGTGGTAAGTTCCAATGGAGAGGGGCGGCCCTGGAGAAGTCTTGGATGCGGGAGTGAGAGGTAGTTATCAGGTTGGAGTTGAGGCGACGGTCAAAGCGGAGGGAACGGATGGAGATAAGGGAGGAGAGATAGGGAGCGGTGGAGGAAGAGAGAGTCTTGTAACTTGTGGTGAGGGGGCTTGAAGAGAATTCTGAAAGGGACAGGAAGCCAGTGTAGAGATTGACAGAGAGGGGAGGTGGAGGCAGTGCGTTGAGAGAGGAAGACGAGTCTGGCTGCAGCATTTAGTATAGATTGTAGAGGTGCAAGACGGACCAGTGGGAGGCCAGAGAGGAGACTGTTGCAGTAGTCCAGATGGGAGATAACGAGAGTGAATGAGCGTTTTAGTGGCATCTGCTGTTAACAAGCTGATGCGAGCAATGTTGCAGAGATAAAAGCGGCAGGACAGTGAGAGGGCGTGGATGTGAAGGGAGAAGGAGAGAGAGGAGTCCAGGATTATGCCCAGGCAGCTGGCTTGGGTGGAGGAAATGGTGGAGTCGCCAATAGTAATGGAGATAATTGGGGTACAGGGAGTTTGTGAAGCAGGAAAGACTACAATTTCAGTTTTGTCCATGTTAAGCTGGAGAAAACGATCGGACACCCATGAGGAGATGGCAGAGAGGCAATCTGACATTTTAGACAGAAGTTCGAGGGAGAGGTCAGGGGACGAGAGATAGATTTGAGTGTCGTCGACAGAGGTGGTAGTTGAAGCCAAAGGAGCGGATGAGGTCACCCAGAGAGGAGGTGTAGAGTGAGAACAGAAGGGGACCAAGGACTGAGCCCTGGGGCACGCCAACGGGAAGAGGAGCTAGGGGTTACGACAGAGGTGCGGTCTGAGAGATAGGAGAACCAGGAGTGGACAGTGCCAGAGAGGCCGAGGTAGCAAAGGGTATGGAGCAGGAGAGGGTGATCAACAGTGTCAAAGGCTGCCGATAGATCGAGGAGGATGAGAAGGGAGAAGTAGCCCTTAGCTTTGGCAGAAAGATAATTTGTGACCTTAGTTAAGGCAGTTTCAGTGGAGTGCAGGGGGCGGAAGCCAGATTAGAGAGGGTCCAGGATGAAGTTGTCAGCAAGGTAGCCAATTAGATGCTTGTAAACAAGCTGTTCAAGCAACAGGGAGATGAGTCGGTAGTTGGAGGGTAAAGTGGGGTCAAGTTTAGGCTTTTTTAAGGATGGGGGAGACAAGAGCATGTTTAAAGGGGGAGGGGAAGAAGCCGGAGGAGAGGGATAAGTTAAAGAGGTGGGCAAGATGAGAGCAGGTGGAGAGAGAGAGACCGGAGAAGATTAAAGGGGATGGGTTCAAGAGAGCAAGTTGACAGAGGGGATGACAAAAGAAGTGAGTGGATTTCTTCAGATGAGGTAGGGATGAAGGTAGACATTGGTGGGTGGTTAAAGAGGTGGTGAGAGGGTAGAGGAATGGTGACGGTAAAGAAGATGGAGCTCCAGATGGAGTAAATCTTGTCAGAGGCAGAAAATAGAGAGAGTGAGGGGAGGAGAGAAGAGAGTTGAAGGTGACAAAGAGGCAACGGGGGTTAGACGATTGGGCAAGGATGAGGGACTTAAAGAAGGATTGCTTGGCAAGGGCAGAGCTAAAAGAGGAGACCATAAACTTGAAGTGGAGAAAGTCCGCAAGGGAACGTGACTTCCTCCAGAGGCGCTCTGCAGTGCGGGAGCATTTCTTTAGGAACATAGTGATCGGGGAGTGCCAGGGTGGGGGGTTGGTGTGGCGAAGAGAGATAGAGAAGAGAGAGTGATCGGCGAGTTCCAGGGGTGGTGCGGCGAAGAGAGATAGAGGAGAGAGGGCAGGAAGCATCAAGAGAGATGGCTAGATTAGGACAGCACTTGGTGGAGATGGGTGCGAGGAGGGGATCAAGGGAAGAGGTGAAAGCCACAACATCAATGGAGTTAAGGTTCTTACGGGAAATAATACGTTTGGGTGACAGTGAAGGAGAGGGGAAGGAAAAGAGGGAGGAGATAAGATGATGATCAGAGAGGGGGAAGGGAGAGATGGAGAAGTCAGATAGGGAGCATGAGCGTAAGGCAGTGACCTTGGTTGTGGGTAGGTGCTGAAGTCCACTGTGATAGGCCAAGGGAGGGGGAGAGGGAAAGAAGTTTTGTAGTAGTGGGGTCTGAGGGGTTGTCAACAGGGATGTTGAAGTCACCTAGAATAAGGGAGGGGAGCCAGGCTCCAAAGTTTTCAATGAATTTGGAGGAGGGGCCAGGGGGCAGTAGACAACATCAACGCGAAGATGGATGGGGTGTTAGATGCGAATGCAGTGGACCTCAAAGGAGGTGAGAGAGGGCTCAGGGGGTATGACGCTAAATGTGCAGAAAGGGGAAAGGAGGATGCCCACACCACCACCAGGGCGTTCACCAGGCCTAAGGGAGAAGGAGAGACCATCATAGGAGAGGGCAGCAGGGGAGAGAGTATCAGAGGTGGATAGCCAGATCTCAGTGATGGCGAGAAGATTGCAGGAGTTAGAAATTAAGAGGTCATGGATGGCAGGAGTTTGTTACAGATGGATCTGGCATTCCACAGAGTGCAGGAGAATGGTAGAGAGGGAACAAGAGTGATGTGGATTAGATTGGAGGGGATGCAGGTGCGAGGAAAGGCCCGGTGGAGGGGGGTAGTATGTGGATAGGGTGTAAGGGTGGGTATGGGAAGGGGAGCCTGATGGAGGAGGGTGTGGGTGAGAAGGATGGGTGGGGAGGTAGAAGGTGGGAGAGAGGAGTGAGGGAGATGGAGAGACAAGGGCCATGAGAGTATGAAGGAGGCAGAAAGAAGTGATAAAAGCAGGAATAGCTGAAGAGTGGTTCTGAAGAAGTGTAATGTGTTCAAAAACTTAAAAAGCATGAATAGCAAATAAAACATTATAGGGCAGATCAATTAAATGCAGGATAATTGAAGTCCCAAGCAGACACCAGAAGCAGCATCAGAGTGGTTTCATCATGAGATGTGCAGGAAAGGCTTTCCAGGAGTATCCATGAAATGCAGAAGTTGTAGTTCTAAATTAAAATACCTCATTGCTTGTATTGTATGTGTTGGTTTGCAGGGTAATTTTATTTGTCTTCTGTTATCCTCCTGTAACTCCGGTATAACTCTGAATTCAAATACCTCTTAAAATGATTCACTAAAGAAGCCAAACAGCTTTGCAGCAGCCTACACACTACACTAACTGAATGAAGCAATCTGTTAAATGAACTACATTACCCATCACTAAAATGCCTGCCATAAGTGAAACTAAGCTCCATACAATAGGATTTACTAAAATAAATTATTCAGAACTCCTGGAGGCACTTTGGTAAGTGGGCCAACTATCTTACGTCTGAATCCAGTCCTCTGCTTGAGATGGCAAGACACCATAGATGAAATGGCAGAGACATTCAGTTATACAGGTAACACAGATGCTGAGAGAAGTGGATTAACTGTGCATAACTGCAGAGGAAAGGAAACCGGTCCACCACATGCTGCTTCGCTATTGGAAGACCTGTCAACAGTCACTGAATGGGTGGTGTAATACACTATATAGAGAGAAACGTGCTGCTGCCTGCAACAACGATTTTAGCTAATAGATTCCATTATCAGAGCATTCAAAGGAAATATCCCGAGCAACATATAAGCAAAACAAGACAAAGGACCCAGCAACCTAATCAAATGCACATCCCTTTCAGCAGTCCGCCATAACTACACACTAGGCGAGCTGTTTGCACCGTTCATAGTTGCACAGGCCAGTTGTGCCTAACTACAACCCGCTCTTACGCTCAGCCACAAGCAAGCAGCATCAGGCGCCAACCGTCAAACACCCAACAACCACGCCTCTGCAACTGTACACCAATCGCATGTCTTCTTTCATATTCATACAGTTCTCAAGATGCTTTGTTATTGGTAGCTCATGAATAGGTTCTTCATTGGCTACAGGCAATGTGGTGGGCGGAGCTGTGTGAAAACGTTGGACAGTTGTTATACTTCCGTTACAGGTAACAGTCGCTGGGATCAGGTAGGTGTGTATGCGACTGTCGTTTATTACCGTTGGTGTAGATATGTCCAGTAGCTATCCAGATGTTTTATACTTGTGGCACTCATTGAAAGGGGGGCTGCATACAGGAAATTCCTGATGAACCGTCAGGAATTGATGTGCAAAGTATAGCTTCTACTGTCCAGGGTGCTATTACTCTTGGTAAGCAGGCACTTTATTGGAGCTTGTTTTTTTTTTGTTTTTTTTTTTGTTTTTTTTTTATATATACACAAATGTAGTGATTGTTTTGGAAGTAATAAACAAGAAAGGAACATTCTGTATCCTGGTAAAATTGTGAAAAGCAAATGTAAGACTATGCAAGCAGATTGGCATGAAAGATGATGTTTCTTAATATAATTAGTAATTTAAAAATAAAGCTGCTCAGTATTTATGTGCAAAAAGCAAAACCAACAAAAAAACACATAAAACTTGCACCATCACATTGCAATGTGGTTTGCCCTGATATAGATTTGCATCTTGTTAAGCAGTTACTCTTAACTCTGGATCAGGTAATCTTTTGTATTTTTGGTTTCATTTATCTTTTGGGAGTATGTTTTCTGGATATGAGTAAATGTATACAAATACTTGCATTTACTCTGAAGATGAAATCTTTGTTGTTTTGCCATTTTTATTTGTCATCAGGAGCACAAGAAAGTGAAATAAAGAACTATGAGTACAGGTGATGTTAAAGGGGGTGTCCGAAAAATAGACCAAAGACTAAGATTGCTGAATTATCCAAGGGATGTGGACTACTCAGGGTAGGAGTTTTTTTTTAATTCTTATAAAAATCATCTCATAAGTGGAAAAAATACTGAAAAATGAAAGTCTTTATATTAGGCATACATTTCATGCCAAGTCAGTAGGTTGTAATAAAGTTCTGTAATGATGCATTTTTTAAATTGCACTGTACGAATTGTCAATTAAGCTTTTTCAATAACCCTCACGTGTACTTGTTTACTGAATGCTTAATTATACCAGTAACCTTTGAATTCAATATGCTTCTCTATTTTGTACCTAAAGGTTGGTGAAGGGAGACCCTGCTGCTTTTTTGCCTATTCTCAGCTACACGTTTACCTGTTATTCAACATACATTGCTGAGATTTTGGTGGATTTAGATATTGAACTTGCTGGAAAGAGCGATCTAAGATTTATTGACTCAGTTTACAAGGTATAATCATTTTATTACAGCTTTACAAAAAAGATGGTTTCTTTTCTAAATTCCTAAAGAAATGTACAAGTGACTTCTGTCTATGGCCATTCATAGGACATTATTTTGACAGTTCTTTATTACCAAATAACATACATGATATATTTTCTCCACCACCCTGCACTAATCGTTATAGGATTTGCACAGCGTCAGTTGGATGGCTTTGGCAGACTGACCGATATGATTACTGGGTCATTTTGTTGCTAATCATCTAATAATAGTGATTTTAGTGGTATCTTGTTACCAGCTTAAGCCTCCTACATGTCTGTTCTCGTAAAGCCTGGGCTTATCCAACAGTTGACTGACTGAAAAAGTGAAAATGTAAGATAATTGGCTGTTATAAAGCAGGGATAAAATGCTTCCAAGTAAAGTTTACTGTTAGAAATATCATTAATTAGAACTGAAATTAGAGCAAAGCGATCTCAAAGATAATAAAAATCTGTAATTGTATTGCCATTAAAGTGAGTGCACGTATTACTGCAAAGGCCCCACAGAAGTGATAACCTGGCACGATACAGCACTTCTGTTACAGGAAACTGATGGTCGTTGAAGTCAGTATCTGAGGCATGCAAACTATTAAATGAGATGTTGAAAAATTCCATGTGCCAAGTCGCTATGGGAACTAAATGTTAGTTGTGCCCTTAGATTTGGCGCTGTCTAAGAATAATTACTTGTAGATAATTACATTTCTCGGCACCAAGTTATCCAATTGCAGGTTGGTTAGCCCAAACACAAAGAGGTGCTAGTGTAGTCCTGAGCAATACCAGGTTCAACTGCAAGGGGAGGCAAATTTAATTTTTGAAAGCAGAATTAAAATTGAGAGCTGAAGTTTTTTTTAGCTCAACTCTGATTTCTAGCTAAAATATAAAGTTATGAAGTATTTGAGTTCTCTGTGCAAAAGTAAAGTATTTTCCCTGCATGCAACAGAATTAAAATTAATTAGCACTTCATACTTACATACAAATCGTTTAGCTGAACTGTATATTTGCGCGTGTTTTGCCCTTAATCTGAATCTCTAGATCTGCCCCAAAGTCTAAATATAGGGGGGAATTCAATTGAGCGCGATGATTGGACGCAGTGTTACTCCACGCGAATTTACAACGCATACCATATTTTTCGGACAATAAGACAGTCATGTTTGTTCAATAGTACTATTGCGCCTCCTTTATCCGCGGAGCGAATGATGAGTGAGTCATTGTCCTGTAAGGTTTTGACAGCTAGTTTTTCATCCTTGGTGAGGTTAGAATAATGGACGTAGCCGTTGTTCCAAGAGTGGAGTACATCCCTCCGTATTAGTCTTATAAAGGTATCGATGGATGCATTGCTGACTTGTGGGTCAAAGTGTGAGCGAGGTCTGAATCGTGATTGTTCAGTGGTGGTCTCTTGTTTACCTGAAAAGAAGTCCTTTAGTTTCAGTTGCCTTTGGAAACGATGGAGTTCAACCTCAAAGTCGAATTTGTCATGTATGTGCGTCTCAACGAACTGCAGCCCCTTGCTGAGTACGCACATCTCGGTATTGGAAGGGCTATATGAGGAGAGGTTATAGACTACGGTCTCTTGCGTATGTCCTGTCCGGCCGAGACGTTTGTGTTTCCTTCCCCCCCTCCTGCTTCGTTTTTTGAACCCTTGCTGCGAGTTGCAATGGTATCCCGTAAAAAAGGTTGTTTATGCGCCTTGTTCTTGGTGGTTGGTTCAGAGTCGCTTTGTGATGTTAGGGAATCCAGATCAGTGTAGGAGCGATCAACCCTTCTTGGGCGTTGCTTTCTGTATCCTGTCCTCGATTTGGGAGTATAGGTGTTGAGCAACCAGCCGTAGATTCTCTTTTCCTTGTAATCCTCCTTTACAGTGCGATATTTTTGTTTCTTAAAAGCAAGTAAGTCCTTCTCGAATTTGGAAATGGAGTCTTCTAATTTTGTTGTCCAATTGGTAGTGGTGTCCTTTTGTAATGTTTGTAGATTGGTGGTTTCCAAACTAGTGATCTCCTGTTGAATGCCGGCAAGGTCAGTGTTGGCCTTTTCAATGGCTAATATTAGTAAATCCAGTGAGCACTGATTGAGTATTTGACACCACTTAGCGCAGAAGTCTTTATCATTACGTCCAATTATTGGCTGATTGTGGATTCTGAAACCGCGTGGGATGAGGCGTTCTTTATGATATTGGGACAAGGTTAATGCGTGTAGTTTGAGTTCAATGGCACGTTTTTTGAGTTTAAGTAGATCCTGAAAAATCTCGTTGGGAGTGTTGATGTCAAATTCAAGTGCTTCTGTGTCAGAGCATAAGATTCTGGTAATTTCATCATCTGTATACCGTTTGATACCCGAAAGAACCTCAGAGGTGTCAGTAGACATACTCTTGGTGGTGAAAAGAGAAGTGTGTATGAAGTTTTGAGAGGGGAGACACAACAGATGTGTCTGTAAGAAAAATATGTAGCACGAATAATCGAAAAATGGAAAAATAGGTTAAAGGGATTCTGTGGGTCAGAAGTCCGGGAGGGTGGTGCCTATCTATCTATCTATCTATCTATCTATCTATCTATCTATCTATCTATCTATCTATCTATCTATCTATCCATCCAGGGAGACACTCCCAGACTTGTAAACATATGAGAGAACTTTCTGTTATGTTTACAAGTCTGGGAGTGCCTCATTGCTGCTGCTATTGAAGCACTATGTGGGCCCGATTCAATTAGGTTCGTGCACTGTGATAGACAGGAAAAAGTGGTGGGCTTTTTCCCGTCTATTACGGTAGCCGATTATTATGTGCACCTCTATAAGGTGCGAATAAAAATACAAAAAAAAATAATAATAATAATACGGGCGCAAGTCTAATTGAATCGGGCCTACAGTGTTTATATGTAGTGCACCCCCAAGATTTATAAACTTTAAACTTAATTCGAGTGCTGTTTTTTCTGTCCAAATTTAATGTTTATTAAATATAATGAGATAAATCGAAGTTTGTGGTATTGAAAAATGAGAATACATTACATACATACAATAACCGTTTAACAAATATGCCCTAATAGATTTTGCATGGTTTTTAGCTATGTAAAAAGTATTATTGTTTATTGTACACATATACATACTTTCTATGCTGTATTGCTTATTTTAGTTCTCCAAACTAACATTTATATGAACATTTTGGTACTGCAGGTTCTCAGAGATGTATTCTGTTACAAACCTGTATTAACAAAGCAGCAGTTCCTGCAGTGTGCATTTGCTGAGAGGAAGATACAATCTGTGTGTGAAATTATTGACTGTGTAGTGAAAAAACACAAGGAGATCGCAAGTCAGAACAAGGTACCGCATGTAGCATTTTTCTCTTTCTTTGGTTATTAAATATTTATAATGCTTAGGTTTTTCTTTCTGCACTTTTTACATTTGTTCCTAAAAACAAATTCATAAAAATAATTCAAGATGCGCGGCTGACTATTAGCATGGCTTTTAAACCCGGAACTTCTCAGAACTGGACTGTTACTTTGGTTTTCAAGGTTTCAGTTTGTGAGTAAAACCTTTTTAAGTTGTTTTGTCCTCTCTAGCTCCCTAGGGGTTTAATAGGCTTGGAACTTTGTAGGCACCTTTGGGCTTATTCTGTGAGTTTTGCTGAAGTGAAGAAAAATTAGACAATTGTCTTGTGGAATGTGTGATTGGAAGATACAGATATTGCTATTTTTCTTTGTGTTATGGAACCTTTCACACAAACAAATAAATGACCTGACCTTGATTTAGATTGCTGTATGACACTTGGACAAAATCAATGAAACCTCTTAATTATGAATTGGCAGTGGTTCTTTCTCTGGCAGATCTGGAGTCCATTAGTGGCTTTGATACTTTTAGTGGGCTGGGAAATGTGATTTAGTTTGAAGAAGTACATGTGTTCGCAGTTTTCCTATTAACCTTACCCTTATTACAGTGAATAATTTTTTCAGTGCATGAAATCCAAAATAAAAAATGGCAACGCTTAAGGTATTTATATTTATCTGTATTATTATTTTTTTATGCAATTTTACATAGCAAACAAGGTTTATGCCTAAATCAGATTTCTAGAGCCAGATTTACTAAGCTGCGAGTCTGGAAAAGTGGAAATGTTGCCTATCGCAACCAATCAGATTCTAGTTGACATTCTCTAGTATGTCATAGGAAAGTGAGAGCTAGAATCTGATTGGTTGCTATAGTTAACATCTCCACTTTTCCAAACCTTAGTAAATCTGGCCCCTAGACTGTATAGTCAGAGCTATTATTATTATTATTAACAACGTTTATTTATAAGGCGCCACACGGTATCCGCAGCGCCGTACAAATTCAATAGTTACATATGCAACACAATTAACAGATAGAGTACAGGTTCAAATAAATAAGGAATACAATGCAGAAATAAAGCACAGTACAAAAATAGCAGAACAATATGTATGGAAAATAAAGATGCAGGATATGTGTGTATTAGCAAGTGAATAATGAGAGAGATAGACAGTAGAGAGAAAAGGTGAGAGTTAATGAGGACAAGGTAGAGGGGTGATGACAGGAGGGAGGAGGCCCCGCTCATAGGAGCTAAGTGCTAACATGCTTAGTGGTAGAGGGTGAACAAACAGGAGACACAGGGATTAGGATGGTGAGGGCAGGTAAGCTTAGGTGGAGGAAGGGTAGGCTAGCCTGAAGAAGTGGGTTTTGAGGGAGTACTATAGTAGTTACTAAGGATCCAACCCTAAATGCCTAAAGCTTAGGGAACACCTTGTTAATGCACTAGGTTTGATATTTTTGATATCTGTTGTCCACAGTGTACCACATCTTTTCACAACATGACCTCTGTTAGATAAAAGAGATTAAGGCTGACTACACGTTGTTATATATCTCCAGAGACCAACATTAATGCTAAGCCACCAGGGATGTCAATAATAAACTGATTTGCCCAACTTACAATGTTTCAGTTAAGCCGACTACCATCCAGCCGAAGGTGATAATACATGGTCCATATACTGTAGATTGGCTCAGTAGTAGAACACCACCAAATAATACTGCCTGATAGTGGTTTGATCAGTGCAATTGTTGTAAAGCACATAGCCAGCTTTTACAAAAGGAGCAATTTTATCTAGGCAAACAAACAGACAGTGTGTGTAGCACACATTGGGCCATGGTATTTGTACACTGCAGTACAGATTTGATCTTCCAGGTATCCATCACTCTGGGAACAATCCAATAATGTGTACATTTTGTGTAATGAGGAATTTGATTAAAATTGTTAAACACTTATCGTAATGGGATTTAATGTGTGTGTGTGTGTTAGGGACCTTAGGATGTAGCTCCAGTTGGGCAGGGACTGATGTGAATGTGAAACTTTTTCTTAAAGCACTATGTAATCTGATCGCACTATTTAAAAACCTGTTAATAAATAAATAGTATTGGGTGTTTAACAGACAAATAGTCAAATAGCCTTTGTATATCTCCACTCTGTAATTGAAGTTAAATAAAATTTCTTTGTTACCATTGAACTATTTTTTTTATTTGAATGAATATTATACTAATCTATATGCAAAAAGATACAGCGCTTATAATAAATTAAGTGTTGCTATTAATGATAAAAAGGTACCGGCAATCCTATAATTTTGTATGTTTTATTAAATCATAGTAAACATGAAACGCATTTAAAATCACAACAGATGACTAATCACTGGTTTCAGTACACAATACTGCAACATTCCCAATTGCTAGATGATTAATGCAAACGTGGGTGTACGTTTTCAGTTTAGTAGCTATGATACATGTGAATGTCGTACTAAGTTCACGTATTTCTATCTACTGATATGCATTGTGCTTATAATGTTAGAAAACATAGGGGCTGATCCAGAGCTGCGCTTTCCATCTGCTTTTCAGACGGAAGCGCAGCTAAAATGTACACTGTGCATGCGCAGAACAAGAGCGTAGAGAAAAATGGGAACAAGGCTGCCCATCCGACGGTGAGCGAATCCGACAGCACTGCACCAGTGAAACTGGGACTTTCACAATATTTACATGAGAAAAGGGCCATTTTTCTCCTTTAAATATGCACTGTCGCTGTTCAGTGTACCTTCGCTTCCATAAAAATGTTACACCATCCCCTGGGAGTGGAAGGCGCAGGCACAGTATAGTAAAAAAAAAAGCACATTGGGAAAAAGAATATTAATAAAGTAAACACATAATAAAAGATAACACATAACAATAGAACATGCTGATTCTTGTAGTACTACAAGCACCAGTATGCCCAAGAATGCCAGGGCATACTGGCTTTTGGAGAACCACAAGCACCAGCATGCCTTGTCATCTAGGGTCTGCTGCCATGTATATGTCCCCCCTTCTGCCCTAATAAAATATAGGGTTGGCTGTTACACAAAAAAAAAATGTATTTACAAAAAATACAGTAAAAGAATAAAAAAAATCATACTTACCTGCTTTGATAAATAAATAAATCTTGCAGAGCGACGATACTTATGTCCTATCTCCAGTACATCTTAGCACTAATGACAATTTTACTGTTAATGGAACGTAAAACTGTCCATTGAAAGTAAAACTGTCATAAGCCCTATTGCTGTGTGTTTTTTTTAAAATTTGTTTATTTATATCATGGAAAGGGAGGTTTTGGTGTGAGGGGAAATATTTTTAACAAAAATTTTTTGGGGAAAAAACAAACGCCACTGTGGCTCAGACTGCGGCTATTAGACGACTCCGCTTTTCTGAACGTTCTATTCAGAGTTGTTTACAGTAAGAAATTAGGGTTTTAACTAAATTATGCAACAGTTGGAGGAGGCTATGGAGCTGATCCTATCCAGAGTTGCGTGTTTCAGTGTTTCAGCTCCATAGCCTCATTTGTTACTGTAAACAAGAAATGATCTGTGCAGGCAAATGTGATACATTCAGTGTAAAGTAAAGGTGGAGAGAGAATTTTTCATAGATTCACCTTCAAAGTCGGAGGGTTTGTTTTACACAATATGTTCTAGTGTCCATAAAAGTTACTTTAAAATCAGGCCATGAGGTACTTCTCAATACAAGCAAATTATTAAGTGTATAGTCGTAAGTAAATATGTGTATTCATTTTAATGTCAAATATATAGTCTTCAAATGTATTAAGGTTTATTAAAATGCCTATCACCTGAGCATAATTTACTGCCTACATTATACAGAATATTTATTTTTATAGCGACACTTGTATGTTACTAGACATTTATTAAGTTCTGTGAATCTGTTAAACATGTGCTTCTATTTAGTAACAGCTGTCATCAATTCAGCTCATCCTTTTACAATCATTTGTGATCTTACAAACACCTTATTAAATGAAGCTGTTTAGTCAGGGGAGCAGACCTGTATTTCATGTAAATATTTTGCTGGTTTGTTCAGCACAAATTAATTTTTGATGATATCATTACAGAATAGCATCCCATCTAATCTGTGTGTATGTAGCCATCATTGGCAGTAAGTTTTTTTTTGTTTTGTTTTTTTGAGCAACCTTGACAGCTGGATGGAATTAACTTCCCATCCTAAGTTCTTTATGTGCTCTAGGAGTTGGGGCATGTTTTTATGAAGCTGCTGCCCATTTCCTTCCTCTTAGATGGCGGCCGGGAATTGAGGCACCTGTTCTCACTCCCTGGTTCCATGGTGCAGGGAACCCGGCTCCAAACCAAATATGTATTGGAAAATGAAGTAATTTTTTGGTGAAAGCCTGTCCTGTACCGTTCCATCGCATCTACCCCTATCCAGCTCGAATATGTCTGAAAAGGGGACACATGCTATTGCCAAATTTGGTAGAGGAAAGTCTGATATGTTTCAGATGCTATATTAAACCTCCCTGTGGGCAGACTGTACTTAGCAGCTCTATGCTCTGCAGGCAAGATGGAGCACCTTGAACCGCGACAGCTGGCTTCTGGTACATCTAGCATGGCAGAACCAGCTTTGGCTAAATCACTGACTGTGAAGGATCTAATCCTCGTGATGGCATCCAGAGGGGTGAGCACACACTTCCCCCTTTAATGTTGTGACCCTTCTCGATCAGACTGTCCCTGTTTAGGTCCCATAAATTGCAGCTTCCATTGTTCTAAGTCAGGTATATACTTTGTTACAAAGGTTACTTGACTCTGGAGCCAGACACATAAGCAGAATTTGCAGCACCTGACCCTTTTTCATTAGTGCTCTGATATTGGCATCTCATCATTGGAGGAAGGTGGGGGCTCACGAATCTGAGCTTGAAAATCAGAGTTCTGAGGATTATTTCGACAACTCTCACGGTGTCTTTATTTGGTGGACCACATTATATCTATTCAAGGCCCAGTCTTGGACTCTGAGAAAGTCCAAATTGCCTATAAATGTTTAAGAACTCAGGGCAGTAGGAGCCATCCTCTTCGTATTTGCATTGAATAGTACAATGAAAAAGCAGTTGCTTAAATCATATAACAAGGCAGTACAAAAAGAACTCAAGCACTGAGAGAGGCCACTCGTGATTAGTTCATATTCCTGCAGTTGACAGTAGGGAGGCATACTTCTGAAGATGATGGACCATTTTGCAGGGAGGGGGGGTAGTTCCTCCATCCTGAGTTTGTGCAACTGCTCCATAGATAAGGGTATCTGGATCTGATGCCATCACCCTCAATCGCAAAGTACTTGGGTCTGTTACATATGTGTTTCCATCTATTCCAGTGCATCCACAGCTTCTAAAGAAATAATGGCATATCCTCCATCTGGCCGTAGACTCTGGGTGCAGACAACCTCAATGTACAGATCCTTTTTTCCACCAAGACTTTTAGCACTTATTTTTGACGACATGGCTATTGAGGATGGGATTCTAAGAGCAAGGTGCTTGTCTATGTCAGTCAATTATGTAAAGGCACATAAGCCCCACTCAAATATACCACAGCGTCCTTCTGACCTATGTGGGTTGGTGTGAAAAAAGGTTTCCCTGCTCTATCCTTCTGGATATTCAGGTTTTTTTGCACACCTCCAGGGTAGACTTAGGTTGGTTTTGCTTAAGGTCATAGTTTCCACCTTGTCTTATCATTCTCTATTCCCAATTGTACATGGGCAATGCAGGGCAAAAAATTGTCTTCTGAGCCTTTCAGGATCCAAGCTAGTCTCTGTTGCGGCATGACATTCTCACCTTGCATATGGTGAGAGCAATCTGTTTTTCAGGGGTTTCGTCTTACTACCCACAGGCAAATAAGGGAGGAGATGTCTCCTTGGGCAGGAAGGTCTGCCATTCTTTTACTGACTGTTTCGTGCCATTGTGTGGCTTTGGTAAATCCCTATGGTTGCAATGTCCCCCAGATGACTGAAAGAGAAAACAGGATTTAATGCCAAATAGTTTTATCTGTCAAATGCCCAATTTCAGGATCTCCTATCTTAGAACCGTGGGGCCTGATTCAGATTTGCGTTCGACTTACGTACGAACGCAAATCTGAAAGTAGGGACGGAGGAGGGGAGTTCACGCTGTCCAGAACCCTACTTTAAATTATACTCACAAATCTGCGATTGTACTAACGTAGTTCCGTGCGGAACTGACTCCCCCCACGCGGAAAATAAATGCCGGCCCCTTTTACGTAATTGTTTTGTTCCAAATGGATGCATTTCTGGCACCTAACATCTGGTGCGCCGATGTTACATGTAAGGGGGACTTACGCAAATGACTTGTGCAAGTCCCCTTACATACCTATTTGTGAATCAGACCCATTGTCGCAATGTCCCCTAGGTGACATGAGAAAAACAGGTTTAATTGTGAGTGACAAATACGGTAAATCTCATTTGTCTTCTGCTAAAGCCATATTGCCTTACGACACAGCCAGCCTGTATGGATTTGTTTTTAAACATGTCCTATTGTAATTTTATATGTTGGGATTTTGTTGTTCACATAATGACCACTTTTGTAAATGTTTTTTTTTTCCGCTAATGACAGTTGACCTTTTACTTTTGTTTTGATAGATTAAATTGCAACCAATTAAGAAAATGGTGTCTGTTAAAGATAAATGTGAAGCATTTTATCCTAAAGATTGTTGTGTGCAGTCAATGAACATTGAAAAGCAAACTCAAGTAAGTAGTATGTTCAATATAAAGTGTAAAGCTACATGTAAATCACCTTAGAAGCTGGCCTGTTCTGTGACAGCTTGGAAGATAAACTAGTACTTCATTGTGTGTCTGCTTCATGTCCACAATCTGAAAGTATAATAGCTCTTTCCTTTAATTGTACTTGTCACCTTCACACAGGGAAGGATGCCATCTCTCAGGCTAAGCACAATTTCAAATATACCCTTTGAATTCACTGTAGGAAACAGAACAAGCTCAGACATTTTTTAGTTATTTGCATTTTAATATTATATATAAATAAATAAATGATATCTGACCCAAAGTTGGGACTCTGGCAGTTTTAGAGGTGTGTGTGTGTGTTATATAGCCTGTTTAGAGAACTCTGATAAACTGAGATATGTAAATACTGTCAAGGTGTCACCAGGTTTCTGGGTAAGGGGAAGATAGCCACGCCCCCCTCCATCCGACACATACACACTTCAATCACCAGTTTGTCTAAGTCCAGATAAATGACTGGTCAGCTCATGTTCCACTGTTGGAACAGACCAACCGACTGCAGTGTCTGTTCTGCTGCCACATGTTCTGTTGCCCTGCTTAGCATCTTCAGGGTATGTGACTACTGTACATGAACCGCTGCCTCAAAAGTAGGTTAACTGCCACTGGGAGTAAAAAGGGAATTCCCAAAAACCCTTTGCAATACAAATAAAGGAAAAGAGTTCCCGGGCGCTTGGCCTAGACGATCAAGGTGAGTTGAAAAAAACAAACTATTTATTTGCAATAAACTAGCGTTGTCTTGAGAAATGATGCTAAAATCACATAAACAAAAGCAAATAGTATACACTGTGAATCAAAGACACCTAAGCTATATAAGCAGGTAATATTGGATACTGGTGGTGTATGCAGACCGATCACCTAGTCAAGGGGAGAAAAAACAAATCACTGACCCAGAAATTGAATGGGTGATGTTGGTAAATAGCCCAGCCTAGCTCATAGAGAGGTAATAGTCCGCTGGAGACTACAATAAAAGAAACCGAGCTGAGCAGAAGAGGGTTCTGTATAGGTACGTACTCACAGTCACTTCCAGGGCTCCTGTTAGCAGTTACGGGGATCCGCAGTATAACTGAAGTGTGGAATTGAAGTGTTGGTGATATCTGGATGCTCGTCTCAGGTAATGTAGCGTGTCCTGGTTGCCACAGATGCTGGATCCTCCTGAAGTGTGGTAGTTCACCCGGCGCTGACCCTGTGTACACAACAGCCGTGTCTGGGGTATATGACAGGGAAAACTTGTGATGAGATGGGTTGAGAGCTCTCTCCTCTTAAACCTATGCGTTTCACCTTATAGAAACACGGACAGCTGCAGGTAGCTTCCAACTGGCAGATGATGCAAAGATTTCTCTGAATATTTTTATAGCACAAAAATGCGATTCGACTCTGTCTTTTTATTCAATCTCTAGCTTGTAGTATATACCTGTAATTTATGTGTAGGAAGCATTC
>WWET01000579.1:43901-60518 GCA_011038615.1 Limnodynastes dumerilii | reverse complement strand
AGCTTTAAACATCAAGGCAGATATTCCAGAAAGTAATCATCAGTCATCTGGATACAGCTCTCTGCTATCTGCAGAAACATCTCCCATAGCTAGTGATATTAATTATAGAAATTTCTCTGAAGACTCAACGGTAAGTAAAATAGGCAAATAATTCAGTGAATTCCATGGATTAAAAAGACACACGAGCATTAGTTGCTGACCTTATTTTCTTTTGAACTGTACTTTCATGTTAATTGACACTAATGGTCCAAGCCATTGCTATTTGCGCCATTGGACATAAATTACACTGCTTCTAATTAGTGATTCATTCATCAATTCCTGCATTTTACGATTTCTTTCCACACTCAATAGTTAATAAGGCGTCTGCATTTTGTCAGCCATTAGCCTTGCTCATAGATTGATTCTGTATGCTGGAAGCTGACAACTGTATGCTTGTTTATAGGAGACCACAAAAGAAAGAATGGATAGATTAACTAAAATGTAAGTAAAATGCATGATCTATTTCAGTTCCCCTCATATCCACTGCATGGGCCAGCATTTTACAAATACAATGTCACACAATTGATTGCATTGTACTATATAGGACAAATTAGTGTATACTTTACTAAGCTATACCCTTTCCATGTGCAATTAGCATATAGATTCAGCACTATGGAATCCCAGAGATTCAGCCTATCTAGAACATATCAAACCACATTAACACGGGTTATGGAGTCCTCTAAATAGGTCACATCTGTTGTCAGCCAAACTGTGGCCAATGAATTGGCGATAGTAGCTAGGTGTGCAGCAACTCCTACCTGTAGGTATAGGGACAGAACTGCATTGCATTGTTCTGGCTATTAAATTAACAGTATTTCATACAGTAAAACAAAGTGATGTAGGCCTTATGAGGTAGCCTCTTAGACAACCGATGTGAATAGTTTAGGAAGTAAAGATACAGTTTGAAAAGTCATAAAGTCCACATACAAGTGCAAGATGGAGCGCTGGTTATTAAATAATATTGTCTATTTTTAGTGCGAGTCCCTGCTGCGATGTTACAAATTGCGTAATAGGGACAGACGAAAGTGTCTTTTAGGCTGTCCCTGTTTCGAATGTGTAACACCACATCATTTTTTTTTTTTAATGAATGGGTGAGTATGCGATTCGCAAACTCACTTATTCATTTTCGGAAAACAGCACCGCTACCAGACCACCAGAGATGTGAGTCACCCTCTCTGGGGACTTAGGGTTAGTCTGCGAGAGGGGGGACTTAGGGTTAGGCTGCAGGAGGGGGGACTTAGAGTTAGACTGGGGGAGGGGGGGATTTAGGGTTAGGCTGCGTGGGGGGGAGGTGACAGGGTTAGGCTGTGGGGGAGGGTTTGACTTAGGGTAAGGGAGTAGGGAAGCCTTACCTTTCGGAGCCCCGTATTCGGTGCTCTTGGGATCGTTTGCTATGCCTCTGAGGCATGAGCAATCAATTCCCAGCCAACTGGCTGGGAGCGAATGGCCCTTTCGAAATAGGACCGTTTGCAACGGGGACCCACACCCATCTATTTTATAAAGCCATTAAAAGTGTTTCGGAGATTCAGTAATGATCATTGTGATGTAGTTTTTTGATGTTGCGCAGATCTTAACACCTCTGTGCACCAAGAAATCACAGCTCCGGAAGAGCAATATAGTAAGATGATGCTGTTTACCAACAAGGCCTGCATTGTGAATACATTGTTTTGTGAGTGTCCTTCTCTCTGTGTAGTTTATAATACAGGTGTCGGCTAGTGAGTATATTTAGAGCAGTATACAATCAAATACAAAGACACAAATCAATATAGAGTGCTGATTCCAGGCTATTAGTGTCTGTTCAGTACAACTATTTCCCTGTACCCTTATGGTTGATACTTTAAAGATAGCTGTTTATCCTTCTTGCAGGAGCTTAAGTACTAAGAATAGGAGATGCAACTCCAATTTTTTTTAAAGTAAATAATAAAAAAAAGGACTATAACCAGAATTTGAAAATATAATGCAATCGTGTTAAAAGTTTTTGTGTTGAAATATTAGGGAGACAAATGTAATCTGTTGAAAACAGTATTAGTGTTGAGAGGTGATGTTTCTTAGTCCAAGTCTAAATAAGATGAACTATTGTTACATTTTGTGCATATTGCCCCAAGAGTAAATTATGAGCTGTATAACTATGGGTTGATGATCATCTGTCACCTCTAAATGGATGTTTTAGCTGAATTGAGTTTGCAGTTTGTGTAGTAATTGCCTTTTCATTGTTGTGTTTTGTTTTGTTTTTTTATTTAGGTTGGAAGAGACATCCAAACTTTTGAAGTTTTCAAATACTTCATAATATTTTTACAATTATTTAGGATTTTTTTTTTTATAAGTGCAATAAAGTATTTTTTATAATGTTTTATGTTTTTTTAATAATATAAATAAATCATTTACATTTCTTTGAAGATTTTGTGATTTATTTCTGTCTAAAATATCTGTTTTTGTTTCTGTATATTTGATCTAATATGATATATTTTGTATCCTTTTTTTCTAAATGGTTTCCAACGATGAGTGTGCTTTCACAACTGGCCATCTGTACTATAGTAATGAGAAACATTCTGTCTTCTAAATAGAACCATGACTTGAAATGTATTCAAACAATATTTAATATCCTGTGTGTCTTTCTCACACCTTGCACAAGTTTTTATACAAGTACAATTTGTATGGAAAAAACTTAAGGAAAACTTGCACATACAAAGCTAAATAATGGTCCTTTATTTTTATGATATTGCAAATTTATTTGTTAAATTTTGTCCCTTAGCGTTAAGGTTGTCAAAGAAAAATTAGATTGAATGTGTAATGGCATTTTCGCGTGTATTGATTTTATTGTTAAATGAGGCGAAAGTATAACAATACAAATTTTTCGTTATTCTGGATATACTTGTTCCAATATATACAGGAAATATATCAAGTGGTATGTTTACCCGCAATTGCAGCTCTACAAGGATTGATAAATAGTGATTTACAATGTTAATCTTTGGCTGGAAATTGGCAAGTTATATATAGTCTATTAAATACCACACAGCAGCAATTGCAGTGCTCTCCACATCGGACCATACATTTAAGTTTGTATTAAGTAATATAGGGCCTGATTCACAGTTAAGAATCTGTGGTTTTAGGTGCGTATGTTTAGGAAGGGATATACTGCGCATGCGTAATAACTTTTATACGCAATCTACGTTGGACTTAGTAATGCAAATGCAATAATTCAACACTACGAACACATGTCGCTAGGTTCATAGTAACTCCAGGAAGGGGTATGCCGTGAATAAGTAACTCGGCAGAGACGAAGATTGGGTGGAGGGAGGCATTTAAATGAGCAAAAGAAGGCGCGGTTATGCATTAACGTTTGTAGTTAGACACCCACGCACACAAATGCGAACCTACAGTTAAGGGAGCCCTATGGCACTCGTAAGTCTCTTAAGAACCAGAAAACCGGGGGCGTGCTAAGGGAGTTGCCTTGCTGCTAGCTGCATATATTTAAGTACCTAACTCGTTCTTAAGTGTGAATCAGACCCATAGTTATGAAAAGCCAGAATGCTAAAATGGACACAACTGAAATGTCGGAGTGGAAACTTCAAGGTCCTCATTACTGCATACCTCACAGTTCATTGTGGAAGGGGGAATTGTGATGTTGTTTTAGCATCTTTGCTATAGACAATCCACTGCTACTATAAACTTATTGAAGCTATTTTCTACTGTGGTCTTTGTTTCCATGTTTCTAGTGGATCCTGAACCCAACTAAAAATATTTGTCTGGTTTAAGATTTTAGGTCAGGTGCAAGATTATATATTGGAAACTACAAACTTGCTAAATATGGGCAAATTGGAAATTGTTGCTTTTCCTCCCCCCACCCCCCATAACCATTGGTGATACCGTTGTCTCCTCAAATTCGCTGCCTAGGAGTCATCCTTGACTCACTTTCCATTATATCTCGCATCTGTGCCCTCTCTCATTCCATTTCCACCTAAGCAAGATTGCACACATCTGTCTCTTCCTCACCAATGAAGCTACCAAAACCCTCATATCATTTCTCAATTACTGTAACCTACTGTTCACCTGTCTTGGCCTCCTTCAGTCTATACTCAATGCTGCTTCCAGACTCATCTTCCTTTTTTTATGTCAAACCCTCCACTGGCTTCCTGTCCGCTTCACACATCTTTTTGAGACCCTCACCTTTAAGGCCATCTCCTCATCCACTGCCCTCTTGCCTAATCTCCATGCACACATCTTCCCACCCTCTCCATTCTTCTAACCACTGCTGTCTGACCTCCCTACTGATCTCGATATCTAACACCCGTCCAGTATTTCTCCCATGCTGCACCCCTGCACTGAAATGTCCTCCGCTCACTCAAAATGTATCTGTTCAGGCTAGCCTACCCCTCCTTAACTTAACATGCTCACTGTATCCTACATCTATCTCTTCTCCTTCCTTCCCCCTCTCCTATGCTCACGCCAGCATTCCAGTTCCTTCCCCCTCCTTATTTCTTCTGTAAGCCCTGCATCCTAGTTGTTCTCTCCTCTACCATTCCCTCCTCACTTCTTACCCTCTTGTCCCCCTCTGCTACCCTTTTACCCTGTCCCCACCTGGTGGCTCCCTCTCAACCTCTCACAGCACTCTATCCCCTCCTCCCTGATCTGCCAAACTTGACACCTGGCATTTTGCCTTGCTGTCTGTACTTGCTTCATTTTATTGTATTTTGTGATATTGTTATATTTAGATTTGTTTTTTATTATGTACTATGCTGTCCATCCCTATCCTGTATGTCTCTACAGTATTTTGTTGTATTTTGTAGGGCGCTGTGGACACCGTGTGGCGTCTTTATAAATAAATGATAATAATAAAATAACCAAAGGAAGGAGGGATAAATGGACATGGATTTATGGAAATTGATTCGGTTTCAACTCTCACCATGCCATCTATATATTTATAGCATATAAAATACTTTTTATGAGTGACTTCTATACATGATTGATTGTCTGAGCAGGACACATCATATACCAAATAAAGGTTCTTGGCTGTAAATTCTCAGAACAATATTGGCATTGTATCAGGATTTTGCAAAAGTCCACCCGCCTTTTACAATGCATTACAAATGTGCAATGGAAAATGTGACAGTTGGTATAACGTGCACTTGCTGGATTGCCTGACAGTCAGTGAATGCTCCCTATGCTCTTGCTGTGACTTGCTGGGTGGTCAGGAAACTGACAGTTATTTGCAGCTCTGCTGGGTGACCTGGAAGATGTGACTTGCTGGGTGGGCTGGAACCAGTGACAGTTATTTGCAGCCACCGTTGCGGCGACCTCAGTCACTGCCTGCTGTTATTTAATTAATCACTTCTCACTTATACCCTTTTCAGACCGCCACTAAAATTTCGGGTTTTTTGTAAAATTTACGGGACTAGACTCAAATGACCCATGTTGAGTGGTGATGGTAAAGGTACCGGGTTCTTGACCCAGGTCTAAAAACCCAGGATTCCAACATGACAAGAACAGAAGGGTTGGGTAAGGTGGCAATGTGAAAATGTCCCGAGTGATTTTTAACCTTATTGGATGGTTAACAACACTGGGGATTGATGTCATCTTAAAAGTAAGACTGGACCTGATGTAGGCTCTTCTCCTGCGCAGATATTGGCATTGAGTTGTCTCCTCTCTGCCATAAATTGCACCCTTCTCAAATTCAAATGACACTATAGTCTCACAAAGTGTCAGCCATCATGAAAAGCAATGCAGTGAAAATAGGCACCCACTACTGACATCATCATTGTGAGCAGAGTTATGTCCCCTTTTCATGACTTCATTTTTGTCAGCCAGTGAAAGCTCTGCTTTGGATGATTGACAGTTGATTGCCGGGGCAGACTTGTGAAAACACTAGTAACAGTGTGAAAGGGTCTGACACAGGAATTTCCTGTACTTGATTTAATAGGTTTTTTTATTTTACATGATAATAGCCCGGGATGGCGATCTGAAAGCGGTATTAGTTTACACCAAACATACCAAGGGGCCAGCCTCCAGGATGTTTATGTGGTGGAACCCTTACAAGTCACCCAGATGTGCAGGTGAGAGATCTTGCCATCAAGAATATTAACGTCACAGCCAACATATACCAAAATCAAATGATATGCCAGTTGCATTGGACATGATGTATTCATTACCATACTGCTTTATGGACGTGCAATATAAGATCTGTGGAACTGGTAGGAACTGTTTACAAATACCCTTAAATTACGGACTCCTTGGCCCTGATTCACACCTAAGAAGCTCATGCTACATCGGTGCATATTATTCCGAGCTACTGCGCATGCATTGTCATATAGACTACGCAATTTGCATAGGGGGTTCCATACGGATATTAACTATGTGCGCTCTGTAAAGACTGTGCATAGTTTTTTCAGTAAGAGGAGGCATGCCATGGCAGCCTCCAGGGCTACTTCTGAAAATTTTAGACCAGTTCATATTGTGATTTTACCATCTTTATTTCAGGGTTTACTGTGCAATATTAATATTCTTATTATTATTGTTTATTTATAAGGTGTCCGCAGCGAAACCTTATAAATAAACTTATACAAAATAAAACAACAAAATTTACTACAGACATACAGGGTAGTGATGGACAGTATAGTACATATTAAAATAAAATATAAATATAAAAATACAATAAAGTGAAGCAAGCACAGACAGCAAGGCAAAATACCAGGTGTCAAGCTTGGCAGATCAGGGAGGAGGGGATAGAGCAAAGTGAGAAGTTGGGAAAAACACTAGGATGGAGGGCCCTGCTCAAATGAGCTAACACACTAAGTGGAAGGGATGAACTTACAGAAGACATAAGGAGGGGGATGGAAGTGGACTGCTGGTGTGAGCTGAGGAATATGATGCAATGCTATCAGGATGCAATGACATTAGTCCATGCATGCAGAAAATGAACACATTCACGTGCAGTCTGATATGTGTCCTGACTTAGTGGTAAGATTTTTCAATGTCAAGCTAAAATCGTTACTACATGATGTAAACAAAGAAGACATTTTTGCCAAAGTTAAATACTTTTTGTATATAATCAAATTCTTTCAGTGAAATTAAAGTAGATTGATATAGCTGTATTTATATAAATACCAAACCCATTAACTGACCCAGAACTATATACTATCATATTTAACTGTATGGACCCTGGTGCAATCTAAAAAAGAAATCTCCATGCATGGGAAATGTTATCCTAAAAACTTTTTGGAGATCACACTACATCCACACTACCCACAAAATAACCCACAAAATTAGCAACCATCAAGTTGACTTTTACCCCTATCACCAATAAAAACCTGGGTTGTTGGCCTTAGACTTAGGTTAAGGCTCCAACAACCCAGGTTTGGTGGTAATGTGAAGGGTATCAGGGTCCTGGTCCAGGGTCTAATGACCTGGGACTCGGTCACAGGAAAAGAGAAGGGTTTTTCCTCTGTCTGACCCTTGTAATGTGGTGGTGTGAAAGGTGCCACCCAGGTTTTTAAACCCAGTTCTCACTTAACACACCTGATTAGAGGGATTTGTTTAGTAGCAACAGTAAATAAATCTCTCTTCCAGAGCCACATGCAGTCCTTCATGCTGTCAGGGCAGAGCCAGGGCCCAGTATTTCCCGAATCTACCCTGCGGTGTTTTAAGGGTCCCATATGTTTTTTTTTTCTTTTCGCCGACAATGCATGACATTGACCTGGGTTGAAAAACCTGAGTTATTGCCATGGTGGTGATCTGAAAGCGGTATTAGACAATCATTGATTAGTACCATTTAACCCATACCTCACCAAGAAATATTCTGCTCATATTAAGGTGGAAATCTGTTCCTGCGAAGTGACCATGTGGAGTGGAGCGGTAAAGTATCTACATAAATATATTTACAAAAACTATGATGTGGCCAATTTAAAAATAATACTGAAGAATTACATAAGTGTATCTATGATGAGATTGAACTTCATTTATATAATTTTTACATTAGGACATCAGTGGTGTGCTTGTGACTCTTTGAAATCAACATGCAGGCCAAATCTCATACAGTTGTACACCTCTCTATACATCCGCTTGATCTTCAGACATGAGTATATAGGGAAAGGAAAAGAGATGGAAAGAAAAAGGCAGGGTTTAGGGGAAGGAGTGGCGCACTGACCTATGTTGTTTAAAAGAAATAAGCCACTAGGTTTGGAGTAACTTGCAAATAGACAGCCCGAGTGTAAATATATAGATGGTATTGTTAAGTACTACAGTAACAATTGAGTTCAAAATCCCCTGAACAAATTATAATATATGTATCAAATTATGTACAAAATACAAAAGGTAGCAAAGCGACAAAAAGAGAAGAAAGGGGGGAAACAAAATATATAATTTAGAATAAAGTTTCAAACCAAAACAATATGGGCAAAAGTATTGAACATAACGTATATCCCACCCGATGCTCCAGCGTGGTATAATAAACAGAATATGAGCCGCTAAGCTTCATCACAACCCACTTACCCTAAGTCCCGGCTAGCTGCCTCACCGCAGTGCTTCGCCCTTCCGGGTAGTAAGAAATCCCTATCCTACCTTACATTAGTCGGCACATTCCGTGAGGAGAGTGATAGCAGAAGATCAGAGCCGGGGAGCGGGTCCAGGTAAGGTGCGGGTGTCGGGAGTGCATTTCCCGACACCAATTCAAAAACACACTGATGCGCGTTTCGCCTTGGCTTGGTCACAGGTGAATATGTGATCAGCCCAGAGCGATTTAAATACCTACAATTCCTAATCAGTGACACATGAACTGCCAGAGAATTCCAGCAGTGCGCATGCACTTAAGAAAAGGAGGACAAAGAAAAGGTTGGGAACGGGAGGGCTTAGACCACAAATACGAAGTATTACAAGCTATAATAAAAATATAAAGAATACTTCATATTATTTTATGTATGTTTAAAATGGAAGGTAGTAGAAGACTTATTGTCCATCAATCAGCACAAATTTCTACTACAGAGAAACATAAGCAAAGCAGAAGCAAATTAAAATTGGTAATACACTTATATATTCCTACCACAAAGGTTCAAAAAATGATATATGTATAGTTGCAAATATGAAATCCAATAACCACATACTGCGCATTGCATATGATTGCAATATGAAATTAAATCACTGCATAATGCGTGGAATGTACTCATATGCAGTTACCACAGAGGTGCACAATAAATCATACATAATTGCAAAATAAAATGTAATCACACATGCTGCAACCTAATTATGTGGGCAACATATGTTTGTACAGAAAGGTGATAATTGCCATCTTTAACACATAATTCAGATGAGCACAGTTATATTTCGTTTAATTGCAATGTATTGTACGCAATCATCACAAAACATCTAAGATTATGGTTATAATCTTGTTAAAACATGCAACAAAATAATTCATGCAATATAAAGAACCTATATGTTAATATATATAGGGGGATAGATTCAAATACATCATAATACATACACAAATTTGCAGTCCTAGATCACTTGGAGTAATTTAATACCCAGTATAATCTCATCATAGTCACAGGTTACTGCCAATAAACAAGGTCCCAAACATCATAATACAGTCAGAGATCAATTAACCATGGATATATCTGATAAATATATATTCATACAAAGAACCATGTGCTACCGGTTGGTCAGCTACAAAGGAACAAACTTGTATAACATAAATCATAGTTTGATAATGATTTCCGCAGCAGGAGTGTTAACTGTAAGGGGGGTCCCATGGGTGGAAGGAGTATGTATAGTTCATAATTGAATCCCTTCCCATCCTACATATATGGTGATGAGGAATGTATAGAGTGTTCTTCATTCATGTGAGCTTACAAAAAGCACGCATAATTGATATTGTCATTGAGGCCTGTAGGAGACATGCTGTTCATCAAAAAGATCCAGCGTGCCTCTTTTTGTAATAAGGTATTATCCAAATCTCCGCCTCGTATAGACATATGGATTTTTTCCATTATAAAAGCTTCCAATTTGTTTGGATTGCCCTCATGCACATTCAAGAAATGTTTTGCAGCAGGGCTTAAGGTTTTAAAATTAGATCTATCCTTGAAGGAATTCCTGATGGAGCCCACATGTTCTAACAAGCGTGTCTTAAATTTGCGGGTAGTCTTCCCTACATCATTTTTGCCACATGGGCAGATTAAGCAATAAATGACACCCATAGTGTCGCAATTGAGGAATTCATTTATTTTATGCATTCGACCTGTTCCATCCCTAAATTCTTTAGTCATTACCATGTATGAGCAGGCCTTACATTTGCCGCACTTAAAGGAACCTTTGAGCTTGTGAGAGAAACATCTATCAGAGTACAAATGACTCTGAACTAGCTTATCACGTAGATTACATGATCTCCGCCAGCTCATGCTGATTCGCTCAGATAACACAGAGTCAAAATCAGGGTCACATTTGAGAATGTCTAAATTGGTATTTAAAATACGAGTAATGTCGTTTGCCTCTGTGCAAAAAGTACCAATAAAGCATACTGAATCTTTAGGTGGTTGAGAGGATTGACTAAATTCTTTGGGAACCAGTAGTTTATCACGAGTAGAATGTAATGCTCTCCGATAAGCCCTAGATAGAAGGCGGCGGCTATAGCCCCTGTTCTAAAGTCTCTGCTGGAGTTCCTTAACTCTGATTTTGAATATCTCAGTCGTTGAACAGTTCCTGCGTAGGCGTAAATATTTGCCCGTCGGGACTCCAGCTATTGTGGGGTAGGGGTGTGAGCTTGTGGCATGGAGGACGCTATTAGTGGCAGTACTTTTGCAAAAAATATCGCTGATCAAAGTACCATTGCCTCCAATACTGATGGTGATGTCAAGGAAATCGATTCTAGATGTATCCATTTCCAATGTCAGTTTCAGATTGTTGTCATTGACATTGAGGATATCAATAAAGGCTCTAAGTTTATCCTGGTTCCCCTGCCATAAAATTAAAATGTTGTCGATATACCGGAGCCACATGAGGACATGGGTGGTATATTCCTCATGTGCTCTGGTAAACACGACCTCGCGCTCCCACCATCCAAGATATAGATTGGCATAGGTGGGAGCGCAAGCTGTCCCCATGGCCGTACCTCATTTCTGGAGGAAATGTTTATCCTCAAAGACACTGATTAGGGATTGTAGGTATTTAAATCACCCTGGGCTGATCACATATTCACCTGTGACCAAGCCAAGGCGAAACACGCGTTAGTGTGTTTTTGAATTGGTGTCGGGAAGTGCACTCCTGACACCTGCACCTTACCTGGACCCGCTCCCTGGCTCTGATCTTCTGCTATCGCTCTCCTCATGGAATGTGCCGACTAATGTAAGGTAGGATAGGGATTTCTTACTACTCGAAAGGGCAAAGCGCTGCCGTGAGGCAGCTAGCCGGGACTTAGGGTAAGTGGGTTGCGGTGAAGCTTAGCGGCTCATATTCGATGGAGCATCGGATGGGATATACGTTATGTTCGTTACTTTTGCCCATATTGTTTTGGTTTGAAACTTTATTCTAAATTATATATTTTGTTTCCCCCCTTTCTTCTCTTTTTGTCGCTTTGCTACCCCGCTATTTACCAGGACTAGTTATATCATTGTTTATCTTTATTGTTTCCTATGGAGTCATTTGCTCATCTATGGGTATATAATTATTTATGAATTGCGATTTTATTTATAAATTGCTGCAATTGATATGAACTTTTTGGTGCTCTCTTTAATTGTTTTATATGTTTGCTCTTGCTTTATTAGCAATTTTTAAATGCTTAATTAAAAGTTACATTTTATCAGGCGCTTTAATAAATTTTCTTCTTGTCAGCCCTGTAATTTACTATCAATTACCTCCCTAATCATTTCCTCCCCTGTATCAATTTTTCCTATAGACAACTAATTTTTGTCCTAAACTGTCCTTAGGACAATACCCATAACCCTTATTTTTCTCTGCCTAATTGTTTCATTTTTCTGATTGATGCACGTTTTTGTATTTTGTACATAATTTGATACATATATTATAATTTGTTCAGGGGAGTTTGAACTCAATTGTTACTGTAGTACTTAACAATACCATCTCTATATTTACACTCCCCTTAGACATCCCTTTCATGCTTACGGGCTGTCTATTTGCAAGTTACTGCAAACCTAGTGGCTTATTTCTTTTAAACCACATAGGTCAGTGCGCCACTCCTTCCCCTAAACCCTGACTTTTTCTTTCCATCACTTTTCCTTTCCCTATATACTCATTGACATCAGGGCCCTCCTGTGGCAACACCCCTACCATTAATTTTAGGGTTAATTCATTCGCAATTTACAAATAAAGGAGTTCTTGCTAAATAATTGTGTACAACTTTATCTACTTTGAGCGGCTCAACCATCTTTCCCTTTCCTTCCCTCCCTTACCTATGGCCTTCCCTAGCACTTATTGATCTTCAGACATACAAGCCTGGTCATTTATACCAAGACATACCGCAACATTATATGTGGCACACATAAACAAAGACGTGGAAATGTAGACTGCGTAAATGTGAAGATACAATTGAGGGAATCTCTACAGTCTGCCCAAGCAACCATGACTTGTATGCATTTTCGGCTTTTTCTACACTTTAAAAAGGGCTTCCCGCCCGAAGTGCTTAGTGACTCCAGGCTGTACCGCTGACTTCATCCCCCACATCTCTTCGGCCAGGACTGAGACTGAGAACATTGTTGGTGCTTCCCGGGACTTGTTTAACATCGCCTCTAGATTTCATATCGGCTGCAGAGCTACTGGGATTGTTTGAGGGAATTGGACAAATACTTGCAGTGTATTACTTTTTGTTTATTTTTGGTATATTGTGTTTTAATACTATATTAAAAGTAAATTTTTATTCATATGTTTCTGTTCCCTGTAGTGGAAAAGGAGCACCCACTATTTTTAATCAGATTGGTGGTCTCCCCATATTTAAGCCACTCTTTATTTATGCATTGTTGATAGTGGACTTTTCATATATATTTATGTATAGTGGACTTACTTACAGTTTGATTGTTTGTGCTTTTTTTTTATACATCTAACTACGGACTTTATAGTGATTCTTTATTCTTGCATTATTTTTTGCCACCAGTTAGCACCCTTATCTAGTGCTGATTTAAAATTGTTTGATAGGGTGAGTTAGTTATCAAGCGCCAATACATACACTTTTTCTATAATTTCTCTCTTTTCGTTTCTCTTCTTTCATTATCCATACTATGGATTTAATCCACACTTAAGAGTAGGGTCCGTATGGAAGTACCTAAAATATACGCACGGAAGAGATCCGTAAGAGCGAATCAGAGGTGCTACAAAATTAAAGTAACCAAATCACCAGTCTTGAGACTGCCACGTACGTACGGTTCTCCTAAGTGCGGAAGTGTTTCCTTAATGTGAATCAAGTAGAGGTTGTTAGGTTCTTAAAGTTAAGTAGCATTTACTTAACTGCAACTTAACGCACTTGTTGATTAACACAAAACATCATTGTGATAATATCTAATCTATTATCTAACTATTAAATGAATGTTGCAATTGTTTTTTGAACATTTTAAGTTGACACATTGTAAGTATAACCGTTAATGTGACTTGGAGCAATGAGCTACCTGCATAATGTTTGGTAATAGCTGGTTATATATTTTTTGTATTTTTATTTTAAAAAAATATATATTTTTTTGTTAATTGTTTTTATAAAAATAATTATGAAATGTTATTTTATTAAACTTTTTATGCTTTAATTTAATAATGCATTTTAAATATAATTTTATAATTTATAAGATTTTTTTTCTATCATAAAAGAAAAGGTTTAAGGTATCCAATACATGAATATGAAGTATGAGTATGAATATGAGTATGAAGCATAGACTAGCATAGGACCATACAGAAATCAATTTGAGTGGTGGAGGGCAACCTTTTCTTTTTCTGTGCGCATATTTGCTAAATCTAGAGGCACACCCATACTGTACACAAAGGCTTTGTAAGGGTGGAGCTTGTGCTCCGGGTGCTGGCAGACCAAAGGGGTGCCGCAGAGCACAGCTAAGCCATCTCTAGATCCCTATTATACTACTGTTGCATGTGGGATAATATTAGGGGTATGGAATGGCACACTATACAATGTACAAGTGGGAAATATCCCGGGTCTAGCAATAACACATGTTATAATATATGTGGGGTATATAAGAAGTCTGAGAATTGGAACATTATATACTGATTCCCATATTCTAATATAAACCACATATTATAGTATGTATTATTCCCAGACCCATAATACTGTATACCCTTCATGTGCTTTATATAGTGTGCCATGTTTATAGATGGACAGGGATTAAGGTGAATGTAAGGACCATGTGTATGGTGAGGGTGAGAAATGCGAATGCAAATTTTCGCAATTTAACATTATAAATAGAAATAGAAACATGTAATGGGGAGGGAGGGAGATGTGTAATGGTAGCTATCTATGTTCCCTATAGACTTTCAGGGCAGTAATATTCAACATGAGGCATGAAGAGAAGAACCCAACAATCAATATTCATTTAAGAAGGAACAACACTTCTTTTTAGCCAGCAAATGTTAGGGAACGTGCTCACTCCGCTCCCTAGTCCACTACACTACGAGAGGACAGGGTGGGGAGGGGGGTGCCATAGCATTCACTTGCTCCGGGTGCCAGTGATCCATGCTACACCTCTGACTGTACATTAATAGCCCGTGTTCTGCTCATTTGCATTAAGTGTCTTGTCCCTCTAGCCACGCATGCGGGACTCATTTTGTGCAGAAGGGGGAATCAGTTCTAAGTCAGTTATCCGTTTCTATGGGGTATATTTACTAAAGTCGCTTTTTGCAAGCGATTTCAAATCGATCGTTCTTGCCGCAATTTTCCCGCAATTTTTTAGTTAAAATTGACGTATTCACTAACCGACGATTTTTACCTGCGATTTTCAAGCGATTTTCACCAACCGTCGATTTGCATCGATTTTTCAATATATAAAATATAATCTATAGAAAAGCACAGCGATTATCCCTTGAAAAATCGCCATTGCTTTATGTTAAAAAATAATTTTAAAAATCACAAGCACAGCATGTTTTAGTGGGCTCTAGTGAGCGCTCTAGTATTTATGACGTCATAATATGTATAAAAGGGTGCCCTCTAGTGTCCAAATGGTCATTAGCAGCGGCGCCCATGAAGAGGAAGGAGCCTGTCATCAGGGCAAGTTCCAGAATAGGCAGAAGAACAGAAGGAAGGACCGGAACATCATATTCAAGCAAGCGGACAAGATTCTTCAAGCAACTGGAAAAGATTAACTGCAAAGAAAGTAGAAACTACTAGCAACTCATCCCAAGAATGAAGACAGCTAAACTGTGAGTCAGAAATATATATATTTTTTACTTTATGTAACACACTTTAGTTTAACAGAAGTTTATTAAATCACAGTGTGGCCACCTGTATTAATTTTAGATAGTAGGGGGCAATATTATGGTTTATAAATGTGTATTTTTCTATGACGTGTGTAAATGTATATTGTGTATGTTATTTTTTTGACACAGTTTTTTTTTAACATGTTTTATTTCCATCGGCTACAGAGCAGCATGCTTAGAAGGCTTAACATGCTGACGCTGATATTACCACAAGGCTCAGCCATGCTAAGCATTCAAAACATGTTGTGCTTGCATTTTGGATAGAGAAAAACATGTCAAATATATTGACGTGTTTTTCTGGTAGTGTGGGGCGCTTTCATTGAAAGTGCCCCACACACAAGGTGCTTTGTTTTTATGCGATTTGCCGACAAACTAAAGGCGATTTAGTCAAATCGCTTTCAGTGAATATGGTGATTTGTATTTTTTAGATGGCAAACACCTGGACGATTTCTGTGCAGCGATGTTTGCCTGGTCGATTTTGCTAAAGGCTAACGTCCCGGGACTTTGCCTTTAGTGAATACGGCGATGGCATAATCGCCAGCAAAGTCCAGGGAGTTTGGTCTATTTTTTGCAAAATCGACTTTAGTAAATATACCCCTATGAATCACTCGCCCATGGTTTCCATGCATATGTTTGCAGTCTGGGCATGTGCAGTATATCCACTTGTAAATATATGAACAGATCTGCACGTTCTTAGTTGTGAGTCAGAGAATATGCTACTTTTTATACAAAGCAGAACAGAGCCGCACCAGCTGAGATATATGAATAGAACAGTAGCAGGGACTATTGGTGCTATCCGGGACCCCACATATTTATAACATAGAAGGCCAAGAGCAGGAGGGGAGTTGCAGATGAACAAAACCAATTACCACATGGGGACTCTTATGAATGCACACTATATTCTAATAGAGACAGCACTACATCAGTAAGATTAAAACATACACTTTTAATAGAGAATCATTAAAACATAATAGGTTTCGGGCGAAAATATCATAAGGATGAACAGTTGCTGCATATGAACCCAACAGCTCATGTAATTATTATCAGAAACATATATCAAGAATCAAAAATGTGCTGTAAAGGAAAACTTATATATACATATATACCACCAGGGGAAAGCCACTCGCTAACTCAGAGATGTAGGGAAGCCCTAATAGACACATTAGTGGCCGCAAG
>WWET01000579.1:30548-40945 GCA_011038615.1 Limnodynastes dumerilii | reverse complement strand
GCTGAAAGATGAACCGTTGCCCAAGTCTGAGGTCAAGAGCGCTCTGGAGCAGGTTTTCATCCAGGATGTCTCTGTACATTGCTGCATTCATTGTTCCCTCTATCCCGAGTTCCTGCCACTAAAATCATCCCCACAGAATAATGCCACTGCCATGCTTCACTGTAGGGATGGTATTGGTCTGGTGATGAGCAGTGCCTAGTTTCCTCCAAACATAACACCTGGCATTCACGCCAGAGAGTTCAATATTTGTTCATCAGACCAGAGAATTTGGTTTTTCATGGTCTGAGAGTCCTTCAGGTGCATTTTGGCAAACTCCATTCGGGCTGCCATGTGCTTTTTACTAAGGAGTGGCTTCCGCCAGGCCACTCTACCATACAGGCCTGATTGGTGGATTGCTGCAGAGATGGTTGTCCTTTTAAGGTTCTCTTCTCTCCACAGAGGAATGCTGTAGCTCTGAGTGATCATCAGGTTCTTGATCACCTCCCTGACTAGGGCGCTTTTCCCCTGATTGCCCAGTTTAGACGGCCGGCCAGCTCTAGGAAGAGACTTGGTGGTTACGAACTTCTTCCATTTACGGATGATGGAGGCCACTGTGCTCATTGGGACCTTCAAATCAGCAGATATTTTTCTCTACCATTCCCCAGATTTGTGCATCGAGACAATCCTGTCTCAGAGGTCTACAGACAATTCCTTTAACTTCATGCTTGGTCTTTCTTTGTAGATGATATATCTGGATTTTTCTCCTTATCTTTAGATGGTCACCTTCCCCCACTCTCCATATATCAAGAAACTCCACCTGTATCTGCCCATGGACCGTATTGTCCTTCTTTTACCTCTCCTCTGACTTTATTTACCCCTCTTGGGGTTTTGCAGGGTATATGTGTCTGTGTACTGGATTCCTGGTGTTATGTTGTGGTCCTGGTCTGTTTCCTGTTCAGGAGGAGTTCCTTGTGCGATATCGGCAGCAACAAATAATAAGGTAAGTAAAATTCTACTCACAATGAGCCCCTCTTGGGGTTATGCCTCTCATACAATTTCTTTGTTTCACCTGCCGAATGAAATGCAGAGATTTCCCAGAAAAAAAACACTTTTATTTAAAACAACTAAATCCGTTAAAAAACAACTTTCTGAACATACGTTTAGCACGTGGGATCCTGTTTTCTTCCCCCTCTATAGATAAAGGAACTTCCCCTACAAAAATCCCCCAGGTCTCGCTGTCCTCAAAGCTGTCCTCTCGCTGTCCTCAAATGGACTCCTCAATCTACCGGCGTTGATCCTAAAAAAGGGCCCTTATGGGAAAAACACTTTTGGAGAGGGAGAGGGAGCAGATTATCTGGGAGAAGAATGGCAGGTGATTCCTAATCTGGGTGTGCACCGACTAGTTTCAAGCACGTGTGTGCTCTTTCTCAAGGTATTCTTTTTTAACTCAATATACGTACAGAAATGCGTAGTATCTCAATTCTTAAAACAACGTATGTAAGGCAAAAACTACGTAACTGTGAATTCCGGACCTAAGAGAGGAAAGTTACACCTGGGCAAAACCATGTGGATTTCAGGGGGATTCAAGTTAATTTAATTTAATTTTTTTTGTTTGCATGCAGGGATATATCTTTGAATTGCTTACTGCACACAGATACTGACCAGCTTTACTATTACACTGTTATTTAGTCTTGGACTAGGAAACATCACCTCTCAACTCTAATACTGTTTGCAACAGATGAAATATGTCTCCCCTACAATCAGCCACCCAGTCCATAGATTATGTAATTAAGGACATTGGGCCGGATCCAGAACTACGTCCATCTTCCATAGACGGACGTAGTTCAATAAACAGTAGCTACTGCGCATACGTAGTAGCTATTGCACGTAATCTGCGTATCGTTTTGCATATGCATATACGCAATCTATGTATCAAAACGATACGTAGATTACGTACAATAGCTACTACGCATGCGCAGTAGCTACTGTTTATTGAACTACGTCCGTCTATGGAAGACGGACGTAGTTCTGGATCCGGCCCATTGAATTGCATAAATATTGGTTTATTACAGTGCAAAAAGAACACAAAGACTTAGAAGAACATAATCACCAGCATTTTCAACAGTCTCTGTATGTAGTATTTGTTAAGCTACATATGTTACTGGTGTATGTTATAAATGTTACAAAGCTGATTTGTTTTAGTTTAGTTGACCCAGTTGCTGTATTAAAGTAACAGACACAGGGCATCATAACGATACATTTCTGTGAAAGAACACATGTGTACAGTAGGGATAAGCCAGGAAGATTCATTTTGTGACAAAAAAGGAAAAAACTAATTTGTTTCCATTAACCTGGGGTTATCTTTATTCTTGTTTAAATAGATCAGCATTAAAATATACCCTGGAATAGTCTTGTTAAACTGCACTGGTTTTCTTGGAGAAGGAGGGAAAAAAATAACATCCTGCCCTTTACAAGTCACAGGATTTATAAGAGGATTATTCTCTCTGACTCCCCTAGTAAAAGGGTCATTATACAAAGCAGAGAGATTTACTGACTTAGACCTGTAGATTTCTTGCCTAAAGTAAGCTCATAAATTATGAACCATGTTTTCCATTGTCACTTGGTTTATTGGTTAGTTTAGAAAATGTTTCCGCTGTCATATGTACATTTAAATCCACCAGGTTTGACATGTAAAATTAATGCTAGCTATGTATGTGCTTAGAAGTATTAAAATAGGGTAAAATATAAAATAAAACAAATGAATACATACAGTCATTGTTTTGTATTGTACTATTTTTATTCCTGTTTTTCTTTGTTCTTATCTGAGTTGCCTTCATCTGTTAAGGAAATTACTTCTAATTTATATACAAGTCATAAGTGGGATAGATTGTGATAACTGTATGGTTAAATCCATTGTTAATTTAGGTAAATCCAAATAAAATCAATATTTAAATCTTTGTAATGTTCCAGGCAATGATTATTGGTCATTCTTGTACACATCACATGCAAACCAAGCAATTTAAAAGGACAAATGATTCTGTTTGAGTCAATATAGTGTCAAAATATAGGGTCATATAAAAATTGAACACCCTAGACCAGTGGTTCCCAAACTGTGCGCCGCAGCTCCCTGGGGTGCCGCGACGCTCTCACCGGGGTGCCATGGAATGTTTCTATTTTCTATTTTATTCTATTCTATTTTTGTCTTAGGGGTGCCTTGAAAAAAATATGGAGACCCTAAGGGTGCCTCGAACTGAGAAAGTTTGGAAACCACTGCCCTAGACCGTATGCACAGGTATACGCTCCTAACTCACCCATGCAGCCCCACAACCCACCCCTGTTTTTAGGAGCCTAATGGCACTTAAGAGTGCATAGGCCTTCCTTAAGTAACCGTGCGTATTTTCCTTCTTAAGAAAGATCCCTCATTTAGATCCCTCACCAACCCACTTTTCTTAAAAATGGCCCAAAGCTGCCATGGCACATCTCTTCTTACTTAAATAACTATGGACCAGATTCAGAAATGGAAAATAAGAGATGAAAGTTACTCCTGGGCAAAACCATTTTAATTTCAGGGGGAGTCAAGTTCATTCTATTCTTTGTATGCAGGGATATAGCTTTGAATTGCTTACTGCACACAGATACTGTATACACACAAAATGGAAGTTGCTCAATCAATTTATAGGTAAATGCAAACAGGTGCATGAAATTCCGGGGGTAATATGCTAACCACAGAAACAAAGAAAAGAAAATGCCCCAGCAACACTGCCATAAACCAGTAACAGACTATACCGTCTATCTGTAACATAAAACGCAGAAATGTCCGTTACACATATTTGTGCAAATATATGATAAGCCATCAGCCACCGTCAAGGCCTTTCTGCAATTGGTGGTCCTAACTCTAACAATGAGAGTTCCAATGTTAGGTCATATATATATATATTTTTAAATTGAGAGCTAACTTACCTCAGAAGACACCCCTTAAAGCCTCCAAACTAGCTGCTGTGGAACAACACCTCCTGTCAGCTGCTGCTGCCAGACATACTCCCCTTGGGAACACCAGATCACATGACTGTAGTGTCATGTGATCTGGTGCTTCTTGACTGTGTTTTATTACACACATTAAATACAGACATTGGACCTGATCCAGAACTATGGCCGCCGCCGTAGTTACGGCAGCCGTATGCATAAGATCGGAAGTTTTTGCTGATCTGTGCATGCGCTGGGCAGATGTTGCCTGGTGTAAGCTGCTTTTTTCATTATGGAGGATTGAGCCTCCGTATGGGTTGCGTAGTAACGGCTGAGGGGGCATTCCTTTCCGTAACTATGCAATGGTTAGTGTAGGTAGGTAGGGGGTGGCAGGTAAAAGAGCCAGGGAGGATGGTGTTTGCTTAACTACGGACATGTCCCGGCGTAGTTACACTTGGTTACACCGGCTGAAGTTTGGGTAGCCTTTAGCTGGCGTAACAGTGTGTAATTACGCCGGGCATAGGGGGAGTGTCGGGGACAGTGCATGCCGATACGCTGTGCGTTAGTACGCACAGCGCATCGGTGTAAGTCTGGATCAGGCCCATTGATTCAATCGCCAATACGTTTCTTTGCATGCAATCATCCTATACATTCTTTTTTGGGTCTTGGAACTAATGACTTAAAACAGTGAGAGTTAAGTGCAACTTTAGCTACATTGTAATTTAATCTGACATGCAGTTGCAACGTTTTTCAGAGCCAAATACATCAGTTTGGATAGTTCATGTTTAGTAACCGCCGCAAAAGGAGGCATTTTCCGATCAGCAGGATGGATCAAGAGTTCACTACTGGTAGTGCGTCTGATGGCGAGGCAGGACTGGGCGGGGTGGGCTGCAGAGATCAATTCCGCTATATGTGTAGAGGGAAATATTTGAATTGTACAGGGATGATGTGCTAAGCACCCTTCCCTCTATCCATATATACATGTGTTCCCATTTTACGTAATGATGGCACAAAAGTTGTATGTTCATTCATTATCAGCATGGAAGACTGGATCCAGCGTTGGATCTTCGTCGCTGCGGTCAGAATTACCATTGAAGTGGGATTGGAATTCTGGATCTGGTTCATCCTAACTGGTCATAATTATACGCCAAGAGTTGGGCATATGCAGAGTGATACACATGATACATGTTTTGTTCACATGCTGAGTTTGAAAGTAATTGTAATGTAAGGGAGGATTATTCTTATTCTTATTTCTTCTTCTGCTACTTCTTATTTTTGCATGAACGGAAAGTACTTTGCTTTTGCTTATTACACACAAATAATGAACATCTTTCATTTTAAACTGTAAATTCAGCTAGGAATAGCTTAAATGAACCCTTAAATGAGCGCTCCTTATATTGTGGCAGTTGTAGTGTATAGATGTTTATACACAATCCCCTTTAAGAATTTGTAGAAGAATTGTACGCACACTTATAGCGCTACTGCAGTATAGAAACCAAATGATAAATAATGTCAAATCTATTGAAGAAATAATATATATAAAAGGTAATCAATTAGAAAAGGTAATTATTAAATGTTGTCATATATTTTGCAATTGTATTCAATCAACATTTAAAATGTCCAATAAATATACCACCAAACAAATGTGATCAATGTCTTTCAGAGTTGCCTTTCCCTTTATAAAGCTGAGTTTTCCAACAGAGAGGGTGTTCCCCTGTTATCTGTCTTATAGCCAGTATCAGTCACAATGTTCCACTAGATCAAACCGCCAAGCAGTCTGGCTTCAATTTCACCTGGAAAAACGCAGCAGCAGTTATGAAAGACTACTACAATACTAAAAAGGGTTTGTGACCGCAACTACTGGTGTGGGTGTGTTTATATCACAGGCCGGAGAATAAGACAACATGGTTTTGCATGTGGGGTGCAACCACTCAAGGTCGACTGGACCTTGAGCATGTGCTTCAAAGGAACAACTGTTCCTTTGAAGCATACTTCCCCGTTTAGTAAGGGATAGTATGAGTGAAGGTACATCGCCTACCAAGAACTGCCTACATTCCTAACTTTATTAGGCAATGACAGAGTCTATTGCCCTAATCTACAACCAGGCCAAGCGCTCTAAGTTACATATGCCCCAACAGGGCCTAGCGCTCTATATTACAACAGGTCATAGAGTCCTGAGATACAATGGGCCCTAGCTCCCTAAGCTTCAACTGGGCCTAGCACCCTGTGTGACCCACTTAAGCCAACATCAAGCTGATGACTCTATATTCCCTTGTGGTCTAGGGGAAAATAAAGAGGGTGAAATACAGCACCCTACAACAGAAGCAGGTGTGTCCCACTACAAAATTTTCAATCAGATCCTGAAAAACTGAGATAAAGGAAGCTGTGTTGTTCCCTCTCACAGTTCTAGATATGACACACAGAGGGCAACAAATACAAAAATGCAGTTAGTACAGTCCAACACCTGTCAGGAGTGGCAGGGACTAATGCCCACAGAGTCTACCTTCACTATCCAGGTCCTAACACCAAACTACAACACATGTCTGGTGCCTGAACCTAACAAGGGCCTAATGCCCTTAACTATCCCAAAGACATGGTGTTCTGTAATCCACAATGGCCAAATGCTATAGGGCCTAGTTTCATGGGCTACAAAGGTCTAGTGCCTACCTTACTTAATATGGCCTTTGCCCTATACCACTAGGGCCCAGAGGTTGCATTCTCTGGCAATAATGCCTGATTTGCAAAAAAGGAACATCTGAAAGTTCGATTTTCTACTTTTTTTTCAGAATGGGTGAGTATGCCGTTCGGCATATTTCACCCATTCTCCTTCGGAAATAACAATATCCCTCCACCGGAGGAAATGGCCCTATCGAAATAGGGCCGTTCTAACCGGAGACCCACACCCAGGGCCTAGTGCCCTCTTGTTGGGGGGGAGCCAACTTGCCCCTGTTTGTGGAGCCAGATACATGGTGGTAAAATGGGGATAGGGCTTCTGTCCAAGCCTGAACTGACATAGAAAGTAGAAGGATCATGGAGGTTGCTCCAAGAAACTGGCGCGAGCGCATGGCTCATTGGTGTCAGTGGTGGCACAGCCACTTTTTTCTTGGAGGTTAATAGTTATACCTGTGCCAAGGACCCACACTTACCAGGCCCAACACCACATGCTCATTACTTCAGGGAAAGTCTTCACCTGTCCACTATCATGGGCTGGGTACAAAACTAATAATGAAAGGAGACTTATGTTTTCTACATAGGTAAGTCTGCTATCAGTCTGTACTGCACAGTATATGAATTTCTGAATTGGAACTCATCTGTGGAATGCAGAATTCTGTCTCCACACTGGGGGGGGGTTGAGTATGAGACATACATGGTGGGTGGGATATGGAATGGTAATGTAATCGTACAGTAAGGGTGTTCCAAAGCCCTTGCACATATGGAATTCTGGATCTCAAATTCCGTATGTTAGCCTCTGTTGGAATTTAGCTAACGTACAGAATTTAATGGCAGGTCAGAACTTTTTGAAGTGGTCAGTAAACAGGTTCTATGATGAAAACAAGTTGCTATCTTGATAACCCAGTCTCCCATCACATCTCAGTTCAATCAATTTAGTTTTCTGAAAGTTTTGAAAAAAAAATATCTGGTAACTTGAGAAGCTCCCAACTATTCATTTGGACCACTTGTTATTTACACTGACAAAAACAAACAAATAAAAAATCAGCAAAATTATATGTGGCTGGATTCACAGATACGATTTTGCTACTTTTTTTGTGCGTAATTCTAGGATCGGAGTAACTGCACATGCGTATTCACTTGTTTTACGCACTTCATTCAGATCTAGGATGTGTTATTTTAGTGTTCCCTTTATGTTTTTGAGCAGTGTATATATAATTAATTCATTTTTTTAGTAAACACTTCTAAATCTCCGACATCTGAATCTACCCAATATAGTAACCAAGTATCAAACTTGTAATAAATGTGCATAATCATGATGGACCGTAATCACACTTAAGAAAGTTCTGCTTTTTTCGTGCATATTTTTGGGATCAGTTATGAAAAATGGGTGGGGGGAGGCATTTAAATGGCCTATTAAGGGCGTGGGTAAGAATGTACGCACATACTAAAGCAACTTAAGAACAAATATACGCACGGAGAGTTAAGGTTGCCCTATGGTGGCTGAAGTCTGTTAAAATGCGTAAGTATGATGGGAGTTGCCTTGCCACTTAGACACGTATATTTGGGAATCCGTGTGTACTTATTTCTCTCTTAAGTTTGAATATGGTTCAATATGTCCAGTGTTTTCCTTTATATAGCATTTTCCTGTGGTTAGAGTGTACTGGTTTATGCCATACAACTGCTTCTACTAATTATAAAATAAATATTGCACACACGGGGCAGATCTAGAGTTTAAGAGTAGGCCAAAAAAAAAGATTACATGTACACCTTTGGCAGAACCATGCTGAAGTGCAGGGGGTTTTTATGGCTTGTGTAGGTGATATTATAAAACATCAGTTTGCTTATTCTTCTTGTTCAAGTATGAAGATTTATTGTGTACTTTTACAATTGGAATATTTATTTCTTACTTAGGAAAGTGAGAGCAGGAATCTGATTGGTTGCTATGGGCAGCATCAACACTTTTCCATTCTCACAGCTCATTAAATCTGGCCCTTTGACTGCATTGTGTTCTTCTTCAATCTTCTGCATATCATTAATTAATTCATTCATTCATTCATTCATTAAGGGGTTTTTATATAGCGCCAGCAGATTACATTGGGTGGGTAAGAGGGCCCTGCTCACAAGCTTACACTCTGTAGGACAGTGGGTTTGATACTTAAGGGCAAGTGCTCTATATTGCACAATGGACCAGGCAGGTTGTATGGTAAAAGTGCTCAGTACTCTGTATGATCCAGTCACACAGCAGGGTCAGGGATGAGGGAATTTTAGAATAGAAAGAGAGATTGTGCGGGTGTGTGTTAATAATGTAATAGAAAGGTAAAGTGTAAAGCAAGGTGGTTTTTAAATATGGTAAATAAAGCTTAAGAAGGTCGAATAATTTGATAAGCTTGTCTGCAGAGGTGAGTTTTAAGAGAGCACTTGAAAGTTTGGAGAGTAGAGGATAGTCTAGAGAGTGGGTGCATTCCAGAAGAAGTCCTGTAACTGAGAATCAGAGCATTTATGAAGTGCAGAGGAGAGTTGTAGATGTAACAGAAGGAGCTGGGATATATCTTGAGACAAGTGATGATATGTATGCAGGTGCAATGTTGTTTATGGCTTTATAGGTTAGTAAGAGGATTTTGTATATGATTCTGTAGTAAACAGGCAACCAGTGTAGAGATTGACAGAGAGGACTAGCTCTATTTGATTGTTTTGCAAGGAAAATCAGCCTTGCTGTTGCATGCAATATAGACTGAAGAGGGGTAACTTTGTATTATGGGAGTCCAATAAGGAGAGCATTGCAGTAATCCATGCGGGAGATAATTAGTGCATGAATGAGAGTTTTATAAGTGTCTTGTGAGATATTTTTGTATTCTGGAAATGTTTTTTAGGTGTGTATATAACAGGATAACAGGATTTAGAAACAGATTGTATGTGGGGAACAAAGGACAGTTCAAAGTCAAGTGTAACACCTAGGTAGTGACATTGAAGTGTAGGGAATATTTCACTATTGCCAGCACAATAGAGATACCAGGTGGGTAGCTTTTGTTGGCAGGAGGAAATATTAATAGCTCTGTTTTTGAAAAATTAAGTTTGAGATTGCCGGAGGACATCTATGATGAAATGGCAGAAAGACATTTAGTTAAAAGGGCCATCACGGTTGGTGATAGATCAGGGGTGGATAGTTAGATTTGTATATCATCTGCATAGAGATGATATTGAAAACCAAATGAATTTATTAAACTTTATTAGTTGTCCAAGTGAAGAGGTATAGATAGATAGGAGCAATGGATCCAAGACTGAGCCTTGTGGTACTGCAACACATAGCGAAATGGCAGGAGAGGTAGATCCAGAAAAGCGAACACTGAAAGAGCGATTAGATAAGTTGGATGTGAACCAGGAAAGAGCTGTGTTCTGAATACCTAGTGATTGTAACATTTGTATGAGAAGAGAGTGATCAACAGTGTCAAAAGCAGCAGAAAGATCCAGGAGAATTTGAAGAGAGTCATGGGGCCTGATCCAGAGCAACGATCGCAAGCGAGCGTACGACGAGCGTATGCGAAAATTCGGCAAAAAATTCGCAACGCGCATGCCCAGTATGACAGCTTCCGGTCGCCCGAGCGTCATGAGCGAATAGCGGGCGTATTGTTAGCGTATTTTTCGCTCGCGGGGCGTACTTTCTTTACGATGGTCGGCTGGGCGCCCGTTTTACTACAGGGAGGCGGGGATAGCCATTTAAATTGTACAGTATGGGCGTGCTAAGCCCGTACGCTCAGCGTATTTTCTGCGAATTACGGCCGACG
>WWET01000579.1:0-17400 GCA_011038615.1 Limnodynastes dumerilii | reverse complement strand
CAGGCTGCCTCTTCTTCCTTAAAAACTATGTGTAATCTTAAAAGACTGGACGTAATTGAAGTCCATACTAAAGTACTACATAGATTGCTTAGTCACTATGACCATGTAAGCGCAGTACTTAAATACTTAAAAATTTGCACCTACAGTAAAAAGCAGCTTCTTAGATGTGAATCCGGCCCCATATGGCAATTAATTGTACACACTACACATGATATAACCACAGCTCTGTGATTGTGTTGTACGTTTCCTATTGTCAGGCATAATCATTGCACCATAAAAACCTACACAATCCCGGACACTGGAAGCTTGGAACGATGATCACTTACTATGTACCTGGATTAAAACTCTCGATCTCTGGATCATCCCCATACACATTAACATAGTATAGTATATGTATAGTATATATTCTATAAAATGCAATCTATTAAAAGGTTTTGACCACTTAGCATTCCAGACTATAAACATTGTTGATATTGCATTAAATTTGCCTGTTAACCCTTGCTATATATGTTTACTACTTACTTATAAATCACAGCCAGAAATTTGACTTGACCTCATGAACAATCGAATTACCAAATGGATACTTTACTTTGCTCGCTTAAGTATTTAGATAGCATCTCCTTGCTTTATTTTATTTTCTGGTCTAGATACACTAAACATTGTTGGTAGTGTAAAGTTAGTCATTAGGCACTGATTCAGAGTTTGAAAATAAGAGAGGAAAGTTACACCTTGGCAAAACCATGTTGATTTCAGGGGCGTCAAACTCATCTGTTGCAAACAAGTGTGGGTCTCCGCTTCAAACTGCCCTTTTTTGAAAGGGCCGCTCTCTCTCAGGCATTTCTAAAGTGACTGGGAAATTGATTGCTTCTGCCTCGCCCTAAACCTACCTTCCCTGCAGCTTGATGTTAATACTCATCTGGTGCATGTGGCGTGGCTTGCCTGTGGCGGCGGTGGCAATCTCACAATACTAGTATTTTTTAAATAGATGCAGCCGAAAATCATCTTTTGGCTGCCTGTGTTTCTAAAACACTAGTATCGAACTGAAGACTGCATGCCGCTGCAAACTTGCCAGTCCAAGTCTAAATAACAGAGTAAAGTGAAGCTGGCCAGTATCTGTGTGCAGTAAACAAAAGCAAAGTATTATCCCTGCATGCATAGAATACAATTAATTTGACTGCTGAAATCAACATGATTTTGCCCAGGTGTAAATTTCCTCTCTTATTTTCAAACTTTGGCATTGATTCAGAGATTAAAAATAAGAACTTAAAGTTACACCTGGGCTAAACCATGTTGATTTCAGGGGAGTCAAATTTCATTTGTTGCAACAGTATTATAGTTAAAAGGTGATGTTTCCCAGCTCAAGTCTAATTAGCAGTTTAAAAGTGAAGCTGATCAAGTATCTCTGTGCAATAAGTAAAAGCAAAGCATTCTCTCTGGCAGAGAGAAACATCCTGGAAGTAAAACTGAAATTTCAACAATTCTGACAATTTTTTGTTTTGAAAAACATAGAGACAGTTACTTCAACAAAGTTCTCAAATGTTCAAACCACTTAATAGAGAAGCATAGTGTCAAACCTGATATAAATGAGTTAAGTCATTTCAGGCTCAAAGGGGGATTAATTTCTACTTCAACCAGAAGGGGATATATTTCTGGAAGGTGCTCATATCTCATTTATTGCGATTTTTCTTGCCTTCTCACAGCTGTATGTCATATTTCTCATTAGACGACGAACCTTAAAGAAAATATGTCACAAAGTTTGCTTTTAGCTCTGACGCCCATTCTTCAGAGAATTGGCCTATGCAAACATCTTATGCACTCTAAAAGAAATTCTACCAGATTTAGGCAAGAGCAGTGTCATTTTTGATTACGGAAAGGGGTTTAGAAACACCTGGATGCAAGATTTATGAGCATGTGTAAATCCTAAAAGCCCCAAGGTTTTATGGGCCTTCAGAGGAAAGACAGGAACTACATTAACACTTGTTAGTGTAACGGTTAATGGATTGCTTACCTCAAGTTCAAACGACCTTAGATGAATGTCAAAAATTAAATAGGGAAGAGAATACTTTCAAAGTTAGATTCAAATTTTATTCATAATAAATCAGCATTTGCTCTGACTCATATACTTACAATAATATGACATATGTTTAATACTTTTAGGTCATGATATTTCAGTGCTTATTTAATACAATGTGGCAAACAGAAGAAGTGTGTTGCTGTTACCGATAGTAACAAATGAAAGGTGCTTTTGCAGGTTTTTGTTAATTAAAATTAAATACTTGATTGACTTATATGGCTCACAGGGCAGTTGGGCTCAGTGTAATATTTGGGTTAAGTTTTCTGTGATGTGCACTCCTCATCTATACATTTCAGGGCCGCATTGTAGGAAAGCTGAAAACTCCACAGCAATGGTGGCAAGTACATTTTTGGTGATATTAGTAAACCAGTGCTGTCCAAGAGGTCTGTCTGTTCATTTATTGTTAAATATAGAACTGGGTCAATATTGTGGACCATATCCAGACCTTCCCTGCTCTGAGTGCAATGGCAGCGGCGATCCAAAGCTGTATCCCCGCTGTATCCTATGTCCCATGTGGGCAAGAGAAAACCACTCCCCTCACAAGTACGGAGTTATGTTAGCAGGAGTCACACCACCCCAATGTAAAATGGGGCAGCCCAAAAAGGCTTTCAGGCCATTTTCCGCTCACTGGACCATACTCACACTTACGAGTGAACGAAGTACGCAAAAATACATATGTATAAGCACGGATTTGAAGTCCAAGCCTAATGGATTTCCTTGCCGAAATCTTACGTAGCTTGCGTAAATAAAGTTATTGCGCATACGCAGATTCACCGGTCCTAAAAATACGCACGGTAAAAGCAGCACTTTGCTAAGTGTGAATACGTTTATTTACTGAATACTGTTATTTACCTTCTCACCTGTATAGTAATTCATTATCTTCAAATGTGCTCTTCTTTTTTCTACTGTGTGTTTCTGCCTTCTCTCTTCTTCTTGTTCTTGGGAACACAGACACATTGGTATAGACACCTCTCTGCCCCTGTCACTGAGAGTGTCGTTGAAAACAGACAATACTGATGTATCTGCAGGCTCATCGTTATTAGCAATACCTGCCTTTTAGAGATGCTGCCTCTTGTTTTTTTACAATCATTTAAAAAAATTTGTTCTGTGTTAAAAAATTTCCGGATAACACTGACTTTTATTCTCAAAACTCTGGTCTATGGTTTGCTGTCAATTCTTTTTAACATGGGCTAAACTACTATACCAATTTGTTTTGTTTTCAGATGGAACACACAACCTAATAAATAACCAGATACATAATTAATGTTGCTATTTCTAAAGAAAGCTCTGTAAGCCATATTTGTCATATTCTTATAGGTGAATATTTCCAGGTGTACTCATATATTAAACCAACATTTGAAAAGGAACATGTAAATAAATCTAGGCATGTCCAGATGTCATACTGTGTTACTGTTTTTAAATTGAGGTTTATGGTTTGATCAAGAGGCAGAAGTTGACCATCTCAGGGCCCCATAGCACGGAGGCAGGGCCCAAGTATGGACAGGAGGCACTTCCATCCCCTTCTCCCATCTGTTATCTGTGAAAATAAGTCTGGCAGCTTAAATCAACGATCATTAATCCGTGTTTAATTGCTGTTTATAAATACATTGCCAGCAGAATGTGCATGGTTACCTAGGCTTGCCTAGAGACTTTTCTTGCCTTTATCCCCTGTTTGTCTGTTACTTAGATATTCCTTTATTGCTGATATTGGTTCTTGTATGGTTAGGGTTATCTGTCTGGCTTTGTCTTACATACAGGACCGTGACCAGACATTTTATCGCCCTGGGTGAAAGAGGACACAGCCCCATGGAGGTGTGGTCATGTTTCCATGTGGGTGTGGCTAGAACATTGCACAAATTTATAAGAGAAATTAGGATGATACAGCGCTCAATAAATATATATATATAATCTGTAAAATATAAAATACGTGTTGGCATTAATAAATTGGCACTGGCATATCTAAAATCAATAAGTTTTATTTATTATTTTATAATAATTAAAATCCTTAGCCAGCTAGCGGTATCAATTGTGGATCCAAAAAGAAAGCACACTAGAGCCTATGCTATTGAAGGAAGCACTTATTACTATTAAAGATTGTGCACTGTTTGTCCCGGGGATAGCCACCCATGGAAAATTGAGAGACTTGGAGCCTTTAAACTGCTCTTACTGCTTACTGTATGTAAGCTTAAATCTTGTTCTTATATATGAACGCCTAATATAAATAAGCTGCTTTCATGAAATTACTTTGGATCCACATTCTAAGGATATTAATTATTATTTGGTGATAAAAAAAAATGTAATATTTTTAGATATGCCGGCGCCTATTCATTAATGCCAGCATGTATTTTATATTTTACAGAATATGTATATTTTTATTAAAGCGCTGTATCATCCTAATTTCTTAGATTTGGACCTGGATTCTCTATCATAGGGTAAAGCACAAACCCTATTACACGCCAGCTACATATATTATTAGCCCATAGATTATACAAATTTATATATAGAGAAATAGATATAGCAATCTAGATATATATGTGTGTGCATATGAAATATATATATATATATATATTTATATACCCACACACACTCACAAACCAAACCAAACAAACCAAACATATCTAGATAAAATGACTTGGAAGGAAATGGAGGAAGTGGGGGCGGTGCATAGCTGCACCAGCCAATGAGGGAGTAGCACAATGGCATAAGTCACTTCCTGATTGGTTGTCAGAAAATCTCTCTGAGGATCTCTCTGCTTAAAACTGTGAAGCAGGGAGAATTATCAGGTGATACTGACTTGCTGCTCAGCTGCACTCACCCCCCACCTTAGACTCTGTGTCACCGCTCACACCACCCTAGTTACGGCCCTGCTTGCAAACATTCTATTATCTGCAGTTATCTGCCAGTTCCAGGTGTTGCCATCAGGGGCTGTGACCTTTTAGGATTCTGCAGCCCAATTTGTCTTAACATTCAGGAGCTCCAGTGAACACCAGACTTTTAATTAGACTCTGCACCTTGGTGCGTAGCCATTCTGTAGCACTGGGGCTATAGGCAACAGGTGGCACATCATGTGTCAGGGTTGCCAAGATTGTGCTTAGGCATTGGTGTAGACACTTTCTGGGACCCTGCAATAGAAAGACAGAAATCTCAGTTATGCGCCACAAAGACCTGTAGCCAAGAACCACGCGTTTCAACTGTAGCCTTAGCCTTTATCAAAATGCATCTTGATAAAGGCTGAGGCTACAGCTGAAACGCATTGATAAGGAGAGTGCTGCTTCAAAGTCTGAGTTTGCTGGGCTACACCAAAGAGGAGGTTGTTTAAGCCCTGTAATCCATGTTTCACTTCTTCCTTTTTACTGGGCATGCTCATACTGTTACAGCATTATGATCCATTATTTTGAGTTATTATATGTAATTGTTTTTGTAACTTTTAAGTGTTATTAAACTTTGGTCTTAAATGTTATTTTCTCTTTCTATGTTATACACTGCGGCATCTGAGAATTCAATAAGCATTGACCTATATACAGACTGATCTTAGCAGTGACTGGAAGTCTTCTCAAAATGATCGGTCTCCCTATGAAGGAAGATAGCGCTGTGTGCACTACATCTTAGCACACTTTCTGGGACCCTGTTAGGTTATACTTGCAGCAGTCACATAAGCTTGGTCATATACGTTGCAACAACTTGGATCCATCTCAGTCTCAGTCTATACAAAGTTTTTGTAAAATATAGTAAAATGATAACAGATAGCAGTTGTCATATGCAACTCTCTGACATGTCTCTTAAAACTTTACTACAAAATTGCCTGGGTTGTTGTGTCGGCTCTTATTAAATCTTCCTATACAATTTAAATACAATTGGCCCAAAAGGGCACACACACAAGTGCTTAACAATCAGTAGTATTTGCGTGATTTAGAATGTATTAACCTAGTTCCAAATTCAAATATTCGTAGGCTACTTATTCATATGCTAACTTCACTTAAGTACATTAAAGACTGTCTCAAAATCTTTAGTAAACTTGGTGAACCTAAGAGAACACTGTTGTATTTGTTCAATCACTCTTCTAACAATGAAATAATGGTGAACAGATTTAAGATCTCCCTGGACTAGGTAGGTGGTCTATTAGTGTGTTTGATAATTAGAGACTTTGTGCTTCTACCTTTAATATGGCCAATATGCAGGATTTTATTGGTTTCTATATTTCAGTTCTATCGAGCTACCATGACATATATTTTAATAGGGTTACGTTTACATTAATTAGGACTTTTCTTAGAACAGTTCCATGAGCCTGATGGTGCTTAGCAAGTAATGGGGTGATTATTAGAGAAATGCAAAAGCCTAACATAGAGAAGTACAAGGGCCATAATTTACACAACACACAGCTACAAGACCACCAGAGCAGCAGAGATCAACCTTGTTAAGAGGAAGGAATTTGCCCGAAGCTGCAACCTTAACTCTTAAATCAAATGCTTTTTTATTGTTGTATTTCAGTTACAATTCATTCTATCTATCTATCTATCTATCTATCTATCTATCTATCTATCTATCTATCTATCTATCTATCTATCTATCTATCTATCTATCTATCTATCTATCATATCTAGATATCATTACATATATCTATACATATGTGTCTGTGATTGCATGTAATTGTCTACAAATAGTATGTAGTAATCAGCATTTGATTGGAATGGCCTTGAGCATATTGTAAAATACTGTACAGGACTCAGACATTGAATACAGGAGACATTAGACATTTTACTAAAGAATTCCAGACCCATTTTCAGTAAAAAAAACAAAAAAAACCCAACAATATATTTAGATTCCTCTGCAATAAAAAGGGAGACGTGTGAGTAGACTAATAAATACCACAGAATGCATTATAGACACCAGACACTAATTGGTGGGAATGTCAATTAAAGAGGTAAATTCAAGTACCAAAATGAACATTGTCAATTATATTATTGTATAAACAGACTTGAATATGTCATTGTGAAGCTTATAACACCATTGATTTATTAACAGGTTTTTATATAGCACTATCAGATTACATAGCGCTTTGCAGAGAATATTGCACATTCCCATTAGTCCCTGCCCCATTGGAGCTACATACTAAGATCACTAACACACACACACACACACACACACACACACACACACACAGTTCCCACATTTAAATTAATGAAAAGTAAGTCTGTCTATTGTGGTAAGGTTTTATGATAATGTAATATATTGTATGTTTCTGCCAGACACCTGCATCCTTCCATTCTTCAATTAGAAAAACGTAATTCCCAATTTTAAATAGCAAAAATGTGCTGGGCACTATAGGGATAAATTTAAAGGGTGTATAGGCCCTTTAGGCAGGAAAATAAACCAAAATCTACAAACCTAATTTATTGGGTTTGTAGATTTAGAACCTTTTTGCTATTTGTATTTTCTCTCAAAGGTAGAGTGGGACCTTTTTTGTGCGAGTGGCTGCTTTGCATAAATAGGGGGCACCATCAGATCCATCACTCTCCATATAAGTTGTCTTTCTCAATTTAATTTGCCTAAAATTATTTTATTCTACCAGGCAAAGGCATACTTTAACAACTTATTGTTTTTGAAATCTGGAGTACACCCATTTTAAAGCATTTGAGTACCTGAGTAACTTAAGCTGGAATAGAAATATCACAATTCCCTTTTGTATTAATGGGCCTGATCCAGACCTACGCTCGCATGCGAACTAACGCATAAGCGTAAAAAAAACGCACTGCGCATGTGCATAGTGACAACTTCCTGTCGTACCAAAGACCTTTTCGTAGCGGTAATTCTGGTGTTCAGATTGTTTGCGTTTTTTCCGATGACAGGGCGTGTTTATAGTACGAAGTTAGTACGGACGCTGGAGTTAAGGAATGTAGGCTGGGGAGCCATTTAAATTGTACAGTATGGGCGTTCTTAGCCCGCTACAAACACAGGGAAAAGTTAGGGTAGGGTTCGGCGGGCATAATGAAAAGAAGGTAAGGGGAGTGTCGTGGGAGTGAAAGTTTTTACGCTGCAGCGGTAATACGATCCGCTCTCATTCGTAGGTCCGGATCAGGCCCAATGTATTAGGATGAGATTAATTGTCATTTTTCTCTAATATTTAGCAGATCTCTCTTCCCGATACACACCTAAACTGCTTTTTTTGTGGGTGGGCCTATTTTGTGTTTTGATTGGAAAGAAAAACCCAAGACTGTATTTTACAGCAAACTCTCAGCCCCAAAATAATACTTGAAAAGCATCTGCTTTAGCCCATACCTTTTTTTTTATATAAATAATTGCATATTCAGTTAACATTCTTCTAGGTAGACAGACAAATGAGAGCTGCCTTTCTACAGCTATCATTCCTAGCTGAGATATTCTTTATGGGCTGGATTCAGAGTTCTTAAAGTCACCAGACTTCAGCAAGCTGCTTGTGAAAGTCAGATGATTTTTTGGCAGTGTGTAAGCGCACGCCAGATGTTATGACATGGATAAGTGCTGCCATAACTGCACAAGACAGGGGAGACAGAGGGGTGTTCACTCCCCTTTTCCATGCGGACTGATGCTTTCCATTCATACGAAAGTCTGAATCTGGCCGAAATGCCCGTGGTGTACCTACATCATAATGTAAGAGTTCAACAAAAAGTTAATCTTATCTAAAGGCACAGAAAATACATTTTTAAGGAAACATAACATTGATAAGCCTAAAGGAGAAAAATACATATGCTATTGAGTGTTTATGGTTTATCTATTTGATAGCACTGTTAGAATCATAGTGGATCGCATATTCTTTATTTTCATGTTTTACTTGACGTGACATCCGTGAAACATGAAAATAAAGAATATGCGATCCACTATGATTCTAACAGTGCTATCAAATAGATAAACCATAAACACTCAATAGCATATGTATTTTTCTCCTTTAGGCTTATCAATGTTATGTTTCCTTAAAAATGTATTTTCTGTGCCTTTAGATAAGATTAACTTTTTGTTGAACTCTTACATTATGATGTAGGTACACCACGGGCATTTCGGCCAGATTCAGACTTTCGTATGAATGGAAAGCATCAGTCCGCATGGAAAAGGGGAGTGAACACCCCTCTGTCTCCCCTGTCTTGTGCAGTTATGGCAGCACTTATCCATGTCATAACATCTGGCGTGCGCTTACACACTGCCAAAAAATCATCTGACTTTCACAAGCAGCTTGCTGAAGTCTGGTGACTTTAAGAACTCTCATTCATCCTGCACCCAGGGTTGGCAGGGGAAGGGGGCCATTCAGCATCTATTTCTTCCCTCTAATATCTTCCGTAGGGAAGAAATAGATGCAGAATGAGCCCCCCTTTCCCTGCGGTGGGACTGTCCCTATTTGTGGGCCGAAAAAAGGCTTACAGCGCAGTTAGGCCCCGCCCCATTTGAGGTCCGCGAATCGGGGCAGTCCTGTCACAGGTAAGGGGGAGGGGGGCCATGTACAAATCCTGCACAAACGCCCCTGTCCACACTGATAAAACCTAGCTCAAGAATTAAACTCATGACCCCAGCACTGTGAGATACAAGTCCTACTCACTGAGCCACTGTGCTTTAGGTTTATTTAGGTTTTAATGTTCTTTTTTTAAAATCTTTTAGTTTATTTTTTGTTCCTACTTCAACTATTATATTATTTTTAGTCTATTTTGTCAATATTTCCACCAATACTGGCCATTGGGATAGACATTTTACAGCAATATATATATATAAGCGAGCATCCCCAAGCAGAAAGGAAATTAACAGTCTTTACACCATCCATTTTTCCATGAAATAATAGACATTCAATGGACTTAGTGGGCCAACCCCTAGAAGGGAAGTGGATTTAGAAAAGGATATATGCATAGATGCAGCTGCCAGTTAGAAAAGCCTTATGTCAGCACTGATATAGCCATCACCTCTATTGCGGGTGTATCAGTGTCGAAATAATTTACAGTCCTATATTTACAATTGAGAATGGGTACTTATAATAAATTGCCCTATTTCACCAAAGCACCCATTCTCAATAGCAAAATGTTTTCTCCCCTGCACCGCTGACAGAGCAGGAATGGCTGTGGAACATGGAAGAAAAGGGTTAGGCTGCGGGACATGGAAGGTTAAGGTTAGGGTTAGACTGCGAGATAAGGAGGGTTAGGGTTAGTCTGCAGGAGATGGAGGGTTAACGTTAAGCCAATAGAAGGGGATGGTTAGGGTTAGGCTGCATTAAATGGAGGGTTAAGGTTAGGCTAATAGATGGAAAGGGTTAAGGTGAGGATTAGGGTAAGTGTTAGGCAAAAATCTTACCTGTTGCCATTGCAGCAGTCAGATCTTCATTCATCGCTGGATCCTTAATGCAGCAGTTGAAAAATAACACATCATACCGGCAAACCGCACTCATCAATCCCAGTGTTGGACATTGAGTTGGCCTTTAAACAGAATTGAAGTGCTTTTAAAATATTACTGTATGTCATTAAACTCTTGAGTTAGCCAGCATGGTAGACAGGGACAGCATTGGCATCACTTACACAAAATATGTTATAATATGGAATAATTATAATGAATAATATATTAAATAATATACCGAACTAATAATATATGTACAAGAATAATGTTAAGAAACCGCAAATGTATAAAAAGAAATCATATAATACACCGTCAAAATATCACCAATATAAAGAAATTTGATGAGTGCTGTAAAATATATAAGTGATACGTTTTAGTGTATATAAAATTTAATGATTGAACATTTAAACAGCAGGGTGACAGAGAAAACAAAATGAATCACATTTTTGTAAAGGATAATGAATTAGTATATATGAGCTGTGAGTCACTCCCACACAGTGAGTGATGAGATATTCCTAATGGCGAAGGCACATGTATATGTGAATCAATATTGGTTATAATGGGACAATAATGAAATGAGAGAATGAAAAATAAATGGTGAAATCGATTCACTAATAATATCTTGAAATTAATGAACCCGAAATAAAAGGAAAGCTGAAATGCCAAAAATGTAAGAAAATGAAATAATAAAAAAAAGATTCATGTGTGTACTCTTGTTACCTTGTAACAGTCTTTCTCTTTTACCTAAAATATACCTGAAAAGGATAGATATCTTTCATTCCTTTTTTACTTCCTTATATTTTCCTCTCTGATTGTAATTTCTTTATCAAAGGATGTGCACTCATTGGGCCTGATCCAGACCTACGCCGATGCGCTGTACTTACCAAAAAAATGTAATAAATAAATAAATAAATAAATAACCCATGTGTACTGGGTAAAGGGTCAAATGAAACGATATAGCCGGTTCCTATTGGAGGACGGAAAGGCTTTATACATGGTCCCTTACCATGGATGTGACACATCCTTACCAACCACTCACCTTCAATGGTTTGCTGTGGTATATCTCATTTTGATGTCTAACTTATATTATTTATATAAGTTCATTTGACCCTTTACCCAGTACACATGAGTGAGTTATTTATTTATTTATTTATTTATTTATTCATTCCATTTTTTCACCATATCCCTCTGTTGACAGAGATTGTTTTTGATTGTTGTACACTTATGATCTATAGATATAAATACAAGAAAATGTGAATAATTCCTTCACTTCACTTAGACAATTTATTGTCCCATCACACACTGTTATAATATACTGTGTCTTGATATTTATATTTAATAATTAATTATTATCAAATTATTAATTTAATTTAATCCAATTATACACTGCTAACAAGTACTGTGTCTCTATATTCAACCTTCCATTTGCATTCACGTTTATTTATTTATTTTTTAAGCATTATTTCTTAAGCATTTTTTTTTAAGCATTATTTACGCACTCTTTACACTACCTTCACAATGATTATTGTATCCATATCTGTCAAAAACGGATGGATACATATAAATATCTTCTATATCAAATGATTTTTTCACTACACACTATGCCTTCTTCCTATAATATATACCTTGGTTTTGTCACCCTTATCTAATGATCATTGAATGTTCTACGTTACATATGAGTTCTGCACAGTTCTTAAAGGAATGCGATTTGGACTTATATGGGAATCTTTGTAATTATGGATGTTAAGTTATATTTATTTGGTTCCGTTTTTTAGCTGTTGTAACTCTATGGATGGATATAATAGTATTTTATGCAATATATGTCTTATTTCATTATACCATACGATCCAATGATCTTTTTTAATGCATAGTAATTTTTTATTGATTTTACTATTTTGTAGATTGTTCTATGTTTATGATGTTGATACTTTGTTGATCCAGTTTGTGAGATGTAACCCCTTTTAGGGTATATTATATTCACATAAGGGTCTTATAGCCACCAGTTATTGTTTTATCCTTAGTGTTAATTATGACTGTCCATTTTTTAAGACTACCCATCTATTGTACATTTGTTTGAAGTATATGCAAACCATTTATGTTTTTTATTTATGGTTTTAACAATTAACTTATATATCCTCCGTCTCTTATTATGTTTTATACTAGGTAGATACATGTCTAGGGACATGTTTACAATTAGAAGTATTAAGCACATCTTGCTATTTTCATGCTGGCAGATATAACTATGTTTATTACGATCTATGCATAAGTCTTAATTTACATTGCAAGAAATATGTACCGCTTCCCTATCTGTACAAAATACATAGCGACATATAGGGTTAAATTATTTGAGTACCGTTTAGCAAGAGGAGGAGCTTGCAATACCGCTAACAGGAAAAGACATTTAAACCTCCATCACCTGATATCCGGATAGCTTTTGAGAAAGGGCAATGCCCGAAACATGTTAAGCTGATTCCGGCACGCTGAGTTCACACAGAGTTCCCTCAGGCATACCTCCAGCTCCAGTATCTTCGGTTCGAGTTCTACAGTCTTCTAATCACCGGCTGGGAGACGTCCCACCTGTCAGTGCAGAGACTTACATTCCGTTCGTAGCTCCATCAAAGACTGGGGTAGGAGCTTTCCTTTAGGACTCTGGTCTTTTACTCATTGCGTTCTTATTTATTATTATATTGTTTTATATGTGCTTATCCAGGGTTGTGTTAATATTTTAATATTTTGAAGTAAAGTGTTTTTATGTTTCAAATCCCTGGCTATTCATCTACCTAGTTCATATTCATTTAATTCTGTTTTAATGTGTTTCCTTTTATCCTTTTTTATTTTTTCCTCTATGGCTCTACTTGGAGGGAATTGAAGATCCATCTATATATGTGCGAAAATTCGTACGGCCGACGGTAGTACCTAGTGTAGGGTATAGCCGCCGTAAGCAGGTACTTTACAATGGGAGTGTTAGGGGCGTGTATGTTTATACGCACGGTCGAACGTACGCATTCGCCCGTCGTGCGAAAATTTCGCAGCTCTGGATCAGGCCCATTGTAACAGTCTTTCTCTTTTACCTAAAATATACCTGAAAGGGATAGATATATTTCATTCCTTTTTTTCTTCCTTATATTTTCCTATCTGATTGTAATTTCTTTATCAAAAAATGTGCACTCATTGAATTCAGAAAATAGAAGTGGACACATATAAGTGGTGTGGGACTATATGACATAAACTATAAGAGATTTAACCCACTATTGTCTTATGAAAAAGAAAATGTAGTGATCGGTAAGATATCTATATTTGAGGACCATTTAGAAGGTGTATGCCATTTTAATTGTTATTCCCACTTTATCCTCACTAGCACTTTAAATATTTAAATATTTTGACTTATGTTCTTAAATATTGTACAATCATCTTGGCTGCTTTTGAATGCATATCTAATTCAAATATTTTTATTTACTTACGTAATATTGACCTGGTTTACACTCCTCTAAATTCATTTTTCTTGTTCTCAGATTATAAATTAAGTTTAGGCATAGCACCTGCCATGCAGGATATTTAAACTCACACTATAGACCTGATCCAGAGTTTTGTGCGCAAGCAGAATGCGCAAAAATGTTGTACATCAGATCCAGGGTTGGGTGGTTCTGCAGAAATGCACAACTCTGGATAGGGCGTAGGGGAAAAAGGCAGGAATGTGATCCACACAGATGGATCCCTAGGCACAGCCTCTACCAGTTTTTTTTCTCTTCAATTTAACAATATGAAAAACACCCCATAGGGCCAGATTCACTAAGCTGCGGGTTTGGAAAAGTGGAGATGTTGCCCATAGCAACCAATCAGATTGTAGCTCTCACTTTCCTATTACACACTAGAGAATGTCAGCTAGAATCTGATTGGTTGCTATGGCCAACATCTCCACTTTTACAAACCCGCAGCTTAGTAAATCTGGCCCTTAAAATGATTTATGCATTATTTCTAGCAATGCCTGAGCATAGTTGAGGCATTCCACTGCTATTGTGGCATTAAAAAAAAATTGTCTTAAATTTATTTGAAACATGCATTCATTCATAAAATGGCAGGGAATATTTTTTTCAAAGATCCTGAAAATCCAAGATGGTCCTGGTGAATGAAGCCCATCCTCTCTCTCCTTTTATGGATCACTTAACTGTCTTTTAGCAAAGACAAAATGACTTAGCAGCCGGTGTAAAACATACAGCAACAAACAACAGCAACTTTCCTGGGGTTTTTAAACACCTAAGACAGAAACCTGGGACAAACATATTTGTTAGTAATAACTTCCCTAGTGCTTCTGTCACACTCTTCACAACCTTAAAAAGAGTGGTATGATAATTTGACTGTTATAAATGTGCACACCAGGGCACCAAATCTAACTTGGAGCCTGGTTTTCACTGGAGCCCCTGATGATGAGGACAGGCTTGGCTGCAAACATCTAGCAGGTTGCGGCCTATAGCAAGATCAAATGACTCAGAATACAGGACTGAAAAGTCATAGAGGAGGTGTATTGACAAGAGGGCAAAACCAGAGGGCAAATAGAGCAGTTTGTTAAAATAGATAAAGAGACTGTTAGAAGATTCAGGTGGAATGAACTCAGAGAGCATCAACACTCTGAGTGCTATATTTCATACGGTAGCCTCCCTTGTTGAGGTTATTGTACAGAATTTGTGATCCAGAACCCTGCATGTGTTATGACACCCAAGTCTGGACACTCCGGGTTTACCTGGTGAGTACTGGAGTGGTCAAGAGGTTATTGTACAAAATTTGTGATCCAGAACCCTGCATGTAGGAGAACAGGGCACTCCCCCCTGCTCTCCTACGTGCGCCTTGTGGATCCACCACCTGGACCCTACCTTAGCCAAGTACTTACTGTACAATTTAAATGCTTATGCCCACACCCCATGTGTATCATGCTGGGGGCATGCAATTAGAGCAGCATCAGTTGTCTGCACTCTGTTGTGGTGATAATGGTACTGCACATGCATAGTACCATTTTCCAGCATATTTCCGTACGTATATTGAAGTCTGTCGGAATCCGACCCTCAGAGTGGAAACTGTACAGAGAGAGAGAGTCAAATGGAAAAGACAGAGAGAGAGAGAGAGAGAGAAAGAGAGAGAGAGAGAGAGAGAGAGAGAGAGAGAACAATCTGCTTAANGAGCGAGCCACACTAAGAGCTAGATGAAATTAACTCCAAATGGAAGTTAAACATCTGAGTGAGTAAGATGACAATACTCAGAAACAGTGTGAGATGGAAAACACACAGATCTTTGCAAGAGAGCAAACAGAGAGACAGGTAACCCATAGCAGTGAGCTACTACACACACACTAGAGGACACAACCAACAGGAAAGGACAGACAATGGAGGCCAAGAACCAGAAGAAAGGACAGGGCAAAGCAAAGCACAGACTAAGGAGCTAGCAAGACACAGGTACCAAAGGAATATCTCGCAATGTGGAACACATGCTGCTGGCTATTTATAGCAGAAAATAAATATTTGTTGAGGTGGTAATAAGGGAGCATTAAATAAATGTTTAATTAACTAATTATAAATAGAGTTGAGTAATGCGCTATGAATCACTTGCTGGGGTCTGCTTTCTCCAGCACAACAAATAAATAGAGTTGAGTAATGCGCTATGAATCACTTGCTGGGGTCTGCTTTCTCCAGCACAACAAAAGTGAACAAGGCAAATAAAGTGATGAGCATGGTCAGGTTGATCAGGTTCTTATGTGACTTAAGAGTGCCATGGGGGCTTCCGTTTCCGGCCGGCATGTGAGAAGCCGCCGCGCTATTGTGCTCTGCCGGTGCCGTCTGTCATCCTGCCACATATCCCGCACCTATTCAGCTGCTGAGCGGAGGACCGAGCGTCGGAACCCTTCCTGAACCCTGAGGTACCTGATGGATAAGTACCTCAGGCCGAATATGCCCCCGAAAGCACAACGCACCAAGCAGGAGGGTCAGCGGGGAGGAGGCAAGATGGCGGCCGTGGCTCCAATATCTGCGCCAGAGGACTCAGCACGATCTAAAAACATCGGACTGCCAAGGGCTCCTCTCCTCCCTTACCTTCCACAGTATCAGCGGACTCTGAGCCTCACAGTAGGCTCCACATCACAGCCAGCACTTCCATGCCTGCTCCTGATGGGGCTGACGCTCCACTTCCCCCCCAAGCTGCATCAGAGGTGCCTGCTAATGAAACTGCCCCCAGCTCCCCTGCCACTTCTGCTTCTCACCTCATGCAGGGCATTGATTCCAGTAGCCTTACAGGCAGTGATCCTGGGTCTCCTCAAGCAGCCATGCAGGATCAGCAGGTCAATCTACCTTGAGGATGCTATGCTGTTGCTGTTACTGTTGCCAGCCTCCAGGGGTCACCCTTACCATCACTTACACCTCCATTGCTCACCTATGAAGCTGTTGTACAAGCCATCACTGACACTATGGGACCTCTCATGTCAAACCAAATGAAGGTATTTAACACAACTGTACAAGACCTCAAAGAGCAAGTACTCCAGATTAACCATAAAGTGCTTGAGGTGGAGCAGAGGGTGGGAGAATTATTCACTGATGTTTCTGACCTAAAGAAGAAATCACTCACTATGTCTAAAGACCAGGATCAGCTGTGGTTCAAGCTAGACGATCTTGAGAACCGGTCAAGGCGAAATAACTTGAGAGTAATTGGTCTACCTGAAACTCTTTATGGCCTCGCTTTAAACAATTTCCTTACCGACTCGCTACCAGTGCTCCTTGGAGTCGCAGATCAGTGCAAGGGCATGGTAATGGAGAGAGCTCATCGTTTGGGACCCCCAAGGGACAATATTAGCTCCAGACCGCGCCCCGTCATTTTCAAAATACTCAATTTTTTGCACAAATCAGCGCTGTGGGCGGCGACTAAACAGGCCAAGGACGTCATCTTGGAGGGTTCCAAGTTACGGTTTTTCTAGGATTACTCGGTGGATGTAGCCAGAGCCCGTA
>WWET01000578.1:620397-631987 GCA_011038615.1 Limnodynastes dumerilii | reverse complement strand
TTATGAATAACAGATTACAGGTAGCAGATTCCACACTGAGTACACAGTTATGAGAATACCGACACTGGTAAAAAAAATAATAATAATAATAGCATCCAAATAGACAGTTAACCTGAGAGAATAAGCAGGTGATGGTCAGGAACAACAAATAACAGGAACATGGCAGTGACCAACAATGGCTGTGTAGTTACAAGGAGACAGGAAACAATGACACACTTTGCAATGGGAGGAGGGGGTATATAAAGCCAAAGCACAGGTGTAGGAGATTTAAACATTTAAACATTCCAAAACAAATAAAAAACGGAGTCCAGCAGAAAAGGAATAAAAGTCTCAGTGTAGGGGAGACAAAGGGCACATATGCCATACTTCCCTTTTGTGTGAAAGCAGCTTTCCCGGGCAGCTGATAGATGGTGTACAATCACAGAAGGGAGAAGAGTGGCTGTAGTGGAGTCGTCACGGCAACCAACGACGCGTTTCAGGACCAGTCCGGGTCTCTTTCTCAAGCTGAATGGAGAGGTAAGTAGAAGGGACTGACTCTTAAAGGCTGGCGGAGAATCGGCAAAGGATTATGGGTCAATCAGCATAAGTTCTTGTGGCGCTGATCATAGCAATAGTAAATAAACAGTTTAAATAAATGGGTACACAAACTAATAAAAAGTGGCTTGTTAAATGTGTCATATGGCTCGTAAAAACTGATGGTGTACTAAATCAATCCAAACAAAAATGGGATGAAATACATTTAGAGAAGAACAAATTCTTATAGAGGGAGGCTACTCCTGGGTGAACAAATTCTTATAGAGGGAGGCTACTCCTGGGTTTTAATGCATGCTTAGATAGATATAACTGTGAGAAAAATGGCTCAATAAAGACAAACAATACCCCAAGGGATTAGATAAACAAAAGAAAACAAAAATTGGATAAATGAAAGGGAAAAAACAAAACAATAAATAAATAATAAATAAAAAATGAATATGTATAGGGATGGTAAATGATAATACTTCAAAATAAGTAAATGAAAAACAATAAAAAATAATAAATAATAAAAATAATATAAAATAAATAAATAAGAAAAAATAAGAAAAAAGGATTGGGATGACTGTCCCCCACAGATCCTTGGGGCAATAATTACCTGTGTGCCCACTTCTACGGAACCCGGTATTCTCCCAACCGGATATGGCCGGGCCCAACCTGCTTAACTACCAAGATCAGACAGAGTTGGGTGTTACCAGATGGGTATGACTGTAGTTGTGGAACTCATGGACAGGAGGTGGAGGCTTACCTTCGGGTGTCCGGAGGAACAGTTTAAAGAAAAAAGAGTAAAAAAGGGGAAGGGAGAAAAAATACTTATAAAAATCATTTCAACTCAAAATCTAAATTCAATCTCTTGGGGTCCAATGCATCAACATCAAAAATCATCTTCATCTCAGTTTGGGCCAGTCTAGATGCTCCATCCTTTTTCCTCCAATTTTCACTTACCAATTTTATTCTAAAAAGTTAACAATGGAGGTGGGATTGTACTGGTGGTGATCTTTAAAATGGACTGAAACTGAGTGGGTGAGCATCTCCTTTCTAATGTTACGGAGATGCTCACTCCAACGGACTTTAAGTTGTCTAGACTTTCTTCCTATATATTGTTTGCCACAACTGCAAACAAGTAAATAGATGCAGTTGCGGGAATTACAAGTAATGAATTCATTGATTTTGAATGTTTATCCGTTACTGGTAGACACAAATGAGTCAAGTTTCTTTACTGACTCGGTAGGGCAGTTTAAACACATGGCACATGATCCACATCGATAGAAACTCGTATTCCTCACAAGACCCTTGGAATTCACGGTATTAAAACTAGATCTAACTAGACGGTTTTTGATAGTGGGGGCCCTGCGGCATACAGTTCTTGGTTTATTGGTAACATGACCAGTTAATTCAGGGTCCTCTAATAGAATATTCCAATGTCTAGTGAGGATCTTCTCTATTTCTTTATGATTAGTGGTGTACTGAGTGATAAAGGGAATAAATATCACATTGATTCTTATCTGGTCGTCGGGGGCCTGGAGCTAATAATGCCTGTCTGTCCATGTCCAAAACTTGTGAAAAAGTGGTGCTAAGTTTGGACTGATCATAGCCTTTAGCAAACTGAGCCCTCATCGTCTCCATTTGTTCTATGCAAACTTCTTTTTGGGAACAATTCCTCCTAATTCTTTGAAATTGATTTTGGGTATATTATTTAGCCATGGGAAAAAGTGATTACTAGTCATAGGTATGAAAGAGTTAGTGGCTATAGGTTTTTAGGTTTTACATAATTCTTTGTACATACTTGGTTATTATCGATGTATACCGTCAGGTCCAAAAAATTGACCTGGGTTTCACTAATTTCATAGCTTAACTTAATATCTTCATCATTAGAATTAAGAGCCTTACAAAAATTATCAAATGCCTCATCAGTCCCCTTCCAAATAAAAATGATATAATCTATATAGCGTTTCCACAGGACCAGGTCCAACCCTGCTAGAAGGGTGGCGGTCTTTTCCCAAACCGGCATAAAAATGTTAGCATAGCAGGGGGCAAATCTGGTCCCCATGGCTGTCCCCTTAATTTGCAGATAAAAAGAATCTTCAAAATAAAAATAATTATTATTAAGAATAACATCAATGCTTTCTATGAAAAATTGTTGGAGGCCCAAGGGATAATCTGATGTGCTGAAAAATTATCTAACGGCACTAATGCCTTTGGAATGGGCTATAATTGTGTATAGTGAGCTGACAGCAGTAACGAGTTTAAAACCTTCCTCCCATTGAATCTCCTTTAAAATGCATAAAATGTCCCTCGTGTCTTTTAGATAAGAACTAATATGTTTCATAAAATCCTGTAAATAAAAATCTATGAAGAGGGATAGATTTGCGGTTATAGATTCTGTATAGATTAGAAATTATTCCTTCATCATAAAATCTTGTTAAAAAGTTATGTAAATCTCGTTGTAATTTATCTGTAGGGTTGCTTTTTAATTTAAGTAAGTCCCCACATCTGCTAGTTGGTGTTCTACTGCTTTCTGATATTTTTCAACATCCATGAGGACAATGCCCCCTCCCTTATCAGCAGGTTTAATGATGAAATCTTTATTATTACATAACTCTTCCAAAGCTAATCTTTCTTTATTGGTAAGATTAAATGGTGTATTTTTATGTTTAGATTTTTTGAAATCTCTAATAAGTAGCTTTTCAAACATTTCCACACATGCCCCTTTCTTATGCTTAGGAAAGAAGGGGGACTTGGGTTTAAAATTGCCCCTATTAATCATGGGATTTTGGTCATTTGGGGAGGGGCATAAAGATTCCCCCTCCAATATTGGTCCCTTCTGAGCTCCTGTCTCAGATCCATTAAAGAACTTTTTCAAAGTGAGTCTTCTGACAAATTTCTGTGTATCAAGGTATAGCTGGAAATCATTGCTATAGTTAGTGGGAGCAAACTTAAGGCCCTTTTTAGGGACATTGGGCCGGATCCAGAACTATGTCCGTCTTCCATAGACGGCACGCATGTGCAGTAGCTATTGTTCATTGAATTACGGCCGTCTATGGAAGACGGACGTAGTTCTGGATCTACCCCATTTTCTTCATCTTTAGAAAGGGTATGGCTACTGAGATTACATATAGTTGTCTCCTATGGGACTAAAAGGGGCTACTCTGGCTTTTTGTTTGGAATCTATTTAAAAGGACTATCTTATAAACTGGACTCATTTGAAATTTTTGGAGATTTATTGAGACTGCACCAATTATATATTTTTATTTATGAATTTATTTATTTTACGATTTATATTATTGACTATTTTTAACAAGATTTTTTAAGTATAGACTTTGTACTTTATTTATATATTTTATGCCCTATATTACTTGATCTATTCACCATTCTGAATCTATTTATTAATTTATTTATTTTACCCTATCTACCTTTCCTTTTAGAATGTGTTTTTGATTACTATTTATATTTTATGCCATATTATGAATTAAATAAATACATTGAATATTTTTCTACGATTTATCTTGAAATTTTGGGTTGTGATATTTGATATATCATAGGATATTTGTTAGATTTTAATCTCAGCTCTTTTTTATCCTCCTACCTATTTCTTTATATCTATATATTATTTAACATAGACCACAAGCTTAGCTATTGCTAAAATAGCGATGAAACTTTTCCTTCCTCTGTTTCTATAGTAGATTCTGCCTTTCAAGACTTTAGATTGATTTGAGCAACTGCCATTTTGTATAACTTCCTTACAGCAAGGAAAGGAATTGTTAGTCAGGCCTCATTATGCAACAGGGTGCTGCAAAGTTGTTCTCTATTTTTGTCCCACTCTCACGTGTGAACAGACATTTTCTATGATGGAACACATTGCAAACAACAAACACAACGGGCTGACGGATGGAAACCTCTGTGCCGAATTGTATTGTGCCTGTTCCTGTCTTACACCTAACTATTAACTTTCAAAAGCTGCTGGAAAATCTGATCACACAGAAGTCACATTGAATTGTCAGATTTGTCTGGTAATAGTATGTAACATCTATTAACATAAAAATACCTGCTGATATTTTATTATTTATTGCCGTTTTTTTCTTTGATTAAATGAACCGGTTAGTTATTACTGAGACAAAGGAAAATGTATGTCCTTTTTGAAGATAAGTGGACCACACATGTGGACTTTGAAGTGTAGGAGTTTTTCCATTTAAGTTACAGTAGTTGTGGACAAAGTTTTACTTCCATTGTTTTTTTCTGTAGATATATCAAACATTCCCCTATATTTTAAACTCTAAAAATATAAATAAATACGGACCGGATTCACACAGGCAACACCCGTGACACCCCCCTCGGCCGGACGTTTTTTGGTGACTTCCGCCTCCATAGGGCACTCTTAAGTCTACGTGTGTACTTACGCACGTATCTTACGTACGTGCATATTTATCTAACCGCACCCTGAAATGCCCATTTAAATGCTTCCCCCACCTACTTTCACATAATTTCTACCGTACGGACAAAAACCACGCCCCTCCGTGAGTATGTCCCTATGTTCAATTCACAAGTCCGTGCCGAAAGTACTTACTTGCTAAATACTACTTAATGTGCGTGGAAAAAGTTACTATGCATGCGCAGTTCATCCGCTCCTAAAAATACGCACGCATCCACGCGCAAAAACGGATTTGTGAATACGGTCCTACATTTGTAAATCAGGTAATATTTTATATAAAAATAATAAATAAGGACTGTATTCAGAATTACGAACGTCTGGTAATTTACGCATGCAAAATGCGTAAGTGGAGTGATTTCTATTCAGTGCGCATGTGCAGACCATGGAGATACGAAGCATAATTGGAATGATGCGTAAGTAAGTACGTCAAAAAATGCGTATGAACATAAAAGATCGGACGGATTATTAATAAGTAGGCGTCAATTGGAATGTAAATAGCAAAAAATAGTCGTGGTAACGCAGTAGGCGTGCGGTTGTATTTGCGAATGTTTAACTTCCGTCGCATATACGGACGCTAATGATAAGGTTGCTTTCACAACACGGAAGTGTTCCGAAATGTATTAATTTAGCAAAACGTACTTGTTTTGTATTAACGTACGGATCTATTACGAACGCATTGAAAATCTTCTTAAATCTGAATCCGGTCCTAAGTTATTTCTGAAATCAGGGTACTCAAGAGTGTTCAGTTTGAGAGCAGCAAAAGGGGGACATAAATTGTCACACTCAATTGCTAAGCTGCACTGATATCTGTCCAAACAAGGCTGCAGCCTCTGCCTTTCTAAGCTTTATCCCTTGTACTGTTGTAGTTTATGTGACTTCTTCGGTTTAGCACTAATCTTGTGTAATATAAAAAAAATGCAATCACAGCTGTGCTTTGACATTATTATACAAGAGGAGGTGGGTTTGTGTCCAAGCTGTGTTAAAGAGAAATTGTTTTCACCAGCTACTCAATGTACAGATAATAACCCAAGGGACTAGAGCATTAGAATAAAAAGCAAGGTTCCTATAAAGGTGGGACGTTTTTACATTTATATTGTCCATCTCTATATTAATACTACAACTGAGTCTCTACAATTTGCGTTCTTTTAACTCTAGATATTAAAATGATGAAAAGCTGGACATACAGTATTTGGTATGTATATTCTTCCAGATGCAGCATTTAAACAATACTTTTGTTAAAAGTTACATGGATTTATCTTTTATTTAAGTGTTTCTATTAATATTTTTATAAGTGAACCAAGATTTTTTAACTGTAAGTTTGCTTAAAATGCTTATGTTTCACTGGCCATGCTTCACTGCAACCTCAGCTCCCCAACATGGTTCAATACCAATACCCCCACCATGAATAAACATGTGTAGACCTGGTTGGCATTAAAATTAATATATATATATTTTTAAATGTATTGTTTATTTGAATTTAGCATGGGGAGTTGGAAGGCATGGACAGAACTACAGGGCAGAACCAGACTTACACTGACTGGACCAGCATTTTGCAGAAGCGACACCTGCAACATCAAAGAGGACACTGCCATACTACTTTGTAAGCCTGCTTGCCCGAATGGCAAATGAGAGAAAGGTCCTGCCGCTCAAGCAGTATGAAGGGGTGACTTTATTTTCCCAGCTAGAGACTGGAACCAGCCTACTCCTGCCCACCATTTACAATGTGCCGTGTACATTGCCACTACTAAGGCGTGCTTGCCCCACCAAAGCCAGTCTCTCTGCTGAGCCACCGCTCAAACTCCCCTTCCCTCCAAGAACCTATAAAACTCACCAATTAAAAGCCTGAGCCCTGTCTTGTTAAGGTAGACTCCATAGGTTCTGTACAGCTGAGTAAGTGAAATGCAAGTGGTTAACACAATTTCCACCCACCTGCCCCATGGACCTGACTACCACTGAATTTATAATATCTTTATCCTGGTCTATATCTATGACATACCTGGCCCCCTACAAAGGCTTAACAATAGTTTAATGTTGTGCTTGATGCAAACAATATAAACCACAGACATTTTTTGCCAGATCATTAACCCCAAAGTGTTAGCATCAGCAATGCCTTAGGGATTAGCTTCTCTGTCTACCAGTCCCATGATGTCCTTAATGGAGCCTTGTGGTGCCCGACCACATAAGTGTTCTATCTGCCCCCAAGAATCCTCAGCTCTGTGCTAAAGGGGATTTAGATGCCTAATAAATGAAAGTGTCCAAGAATCCATATTTCTTAGGGGCTTCCGGTGCCACATGTTTGCAGAGTGGGCAAGGCCCAGAGTGAGATTAGAAAATGGACAGACAAGTCTACCATGCAACATCAGAAAAACCATAACAAAAGTGGAGAAGAATGGAGGAAGCACCCTGGTGAAAGTAAGGGGGCAACTAGCTCACTAATTATGAAGGCATTGAAGAAGGCAAAGGAATATACTACTTGAAACAACCATCTCTTGAGTTCACTTTTTGTTATCTTTGCTCATCAGTTGGTCTTCTAATGTCTGGATGCACTGCCCTAAGCCTGTACCAGCCTTTTAAGGCCCTGTGAGTCATGGAACCTTTTGTTAAATCTGTGTTGCTATTAAATTGTGCAGTTTGAAATACATAGTAGCCCTGGACATGCCACCTTTGAAGCAACTCTACATAAAGGCTAGCATGACCTACCTACCCCTTTTACCTCTGAACTCAGGCTGCTGCTGTAACTCCTACTCATATAACCCAGATAATCAAGCTCATTACATTGAATTGATTATATGCCAAATAAAATTGGGGTGTTATTAAACCTCTGCTCTTGCTTTAGGTCATCAGTATGCAATGATGCACCCTCAGTGCATCTTTATTAGCATGAAGAAAAACCCCACTTTTTGTTGAAGCCAGATGTGTAAATAGAAATTTTAGCTAAAAATGGAGCCCCCTGACCCTGAATTCCAAGCCAATTTAACCATAAATATTAACTTACTGGTGCCCCCTTAAGCTTGCTACCCTGGGCGGCCACCCCTATTACCCTGGTTGAAGCCAATTAACTTCATCCTTGGGCAGTTTATAACATTAATTATTGGACTTGATATTGATTCTCAAAAACATCTGGTTGGTTGAACCCACCTTCTTATATATTGCCATGAGATACCTGATGAGTGTGAAAGAGCCCTCCTACCCCCAAGTAATAGATGTGCTGACACATTGGTTACTGGAGGTGCTACCCCTTTTGATAGCAGGTTTGCTGTGTTAAGCTTGATTCATTATTATCGTTTATTTATAAGGTGCACAAGCTCCGCAGCACCGTATAAAATACAACAAAATACAGTACAGACATACAGGGCAGGGATGGACAGCGTAGTACATGATAAAATACAATATAAAAATCTAAATATTACAGAAATACAATAAAGTGATACAAGCACAGACAGCAAGGCAAAATGCGAGGTGTCAAGCTTGGCAGATCAGGAAGGAGGGGATGTAGTTATGGTTGGGACTTACAGGCTCCTGTGCTAGACAGGTTCCCCAAGGGGAAATCACAATGTTGAAGCCGCATCCCTGGAAGCAGTGTCTCTTAACCTCTACAAGGAGGACTTGACTTCCACTTGCGCAGGCTTTCAGCTCATTGATCACTTCAATTCTGAACAAGCAATCTCTAACCCCAACTCTCACTCATATTATCAACTTATTTATGAACTTCCATGCCCCTCAGAGCTGCTTCAGACACTTGCCTAAGCTTAGTCTATGTACTTCCTTTCCTTACACAATCTCTTAGACCCTCTTTAGTCAGGCTTTCATTCCCAACATTCCACTGAAATTGCACTGACCAAGATCTAATCACTGGTCAGGGATCTAATCACTGCTAAATTCTCTGGAATAACCTTCCTTATCCATTAAGGCTAGCCTCTACTCTCTAAACTTTCAAGCACACCCTTAAAACAGGTGTGGGTCTCCGCATCGAATGGCTCTTCATCAAAAGGGCCGTTTTCTCCCAGGAAAATTTTGAAGTGCCTGTGAAAACGTAATGCCTCATTGAGGAGAAGCGATTGATCATTCCCAGGACAAAGAGGCAGCGGCGAATAATGAGTATTTCCCAATCCTTCTCCTAATCCTTACCCTAACCCTTCCCTTACATTACCCTAACCCTTAACCCTCATCTCCCTTCAGTCTGACCCTAACCCTCTCCTCCCTGTAGCCTGACCCTGAGACCCCCTTCCCTGCAACCTAATTTTAACACCCAAAGACGTAGCTAGAAATTTTAGCGCCAGGGGCAAAAAGGAAAAATGGCACTCCTCAACCTAGATTTAGTAACCAGTTTAACCATAAAAATTAAACAACTGGCGCATCTATTTGGCTTTGCACCTGGGGCGACTATCCCTATCTCACACCCCTAGTTACGGCCTTGCTAAGACCCCTTCCCCGCAGCCTGACCCTAAGGCTCCTTTCCCCGCAGCCCAGACCTAAAACTTCCCTTCCCGCAGTCTATCCCTAAGACTCCCCTCCCCACAGCATAACACTAAGACTCCCCATATACTCACCTCTGGTCTGGTGTGGCAGCATTTTCCAATTCAATGAATAGGTAAATGTGCTGAACGGCATGTTTATCCATGCATTATTAAAACTTTCCAAATAATAATATTTTCTAAATACAGCCAGCCGAAAATGAGCTTTCGGCTGCTTTATTTTGAAAATACAAGTTTCTTAACAGAGACTGCCCCCCTTTAAAACTCTCCTCTTTAGACTAGTGTACCAAATTCCTTAACCTACTTCCTAACTTTTGTTTGAACTATTTACAACCATTTTTCAATCCAGTTTTCCTCTTCATTACATCTTTATTACATGACTTACACAAACTTGCACACTTTCTCTTTCCATACTCAAATTACTTTCAGTTTTGTTACTAACACTGCTGTGTGACTGGATCATATAGAGCACTGAGCACTTTTACCATACAACTATTGTTTCATATATAGCACTTCCCATTATGTATCAAACCCAATGTTCTATAGATTGTAAGTGCAGAGCCCTCCTACCCTCTATTACTAACCAGTCTTGTTTTATAATAACTGTTAAAAATTGTTCTGAACCACTACCAAATTTTGTATGCACAAGTCGAAAAACTTAAAGTAGAGTATGGGTTTCGGAAGTCCATCAGTGCTAGGGAATGGTCTATGGTGTGATTGAATACGTTGATACAGCGAGTCTTTGATAGACACAGAACACAGAGAAATCGGATGTTGCAGGGGGGAAGGGGGGTATTGGCGCAGTAAAAACTGGTTGTACATGAGTTTTACAGCAACTGAATTTAGTTTTCTCCATGGCTTGATCAAACTGCCTATAACTGAACATCTCCTTTAAAGATATATACTCTGTCATGTTAAAAACAAATCATACTGTGCTTTCAGAGAGTGTCATGGAATTTTTATTTCCAGCTTGCCTGGAATATGTGAATACCTCTTCTTGCGGGTTTCTTTGCTTTCTATCCAGGCAGAAATTAAATGGGTAATGTAGAACAAATACTCTCTCTGACTCTGGCTGTTCTATTTAGCTTGAGCTATTTGCTGTTCTTTTGCTCGCAACAGGAACTTAAAGGGTTTTTAGGATAAGCAGCATACAGTATGTGTTGCAGCTGCTACAATCATCATTGATGTAACTGACATTTACCTACTGTGTGGAGTTGCTAAGAGAAGATAAATAATCATTAAATGATTCAGGACTAGATGATACATAATGTACATCCTCAACATCCTGTCCACAGTTACAGATATGCAATTTGTAAAGCCATTCTTATACTTGGATTAAACAGTTAACTTTTGAAACACCAACATGTAAAATGCTAAATATTTTATCTTACCTTGGAGATTTCATTATTTTTTGCTTTTTGTTTTTTTGCCTGTTTTTTTTTATTTTTTATATTGTATTCCTGCCTGAGTGCTTTTATTCTGTACTATAAATCTGTCTCTCGTGGAGAGCTTAAGTAATTCTTCTTTATTGTAAATGACAATGAATCCTTTGGATATTGCAAACTGCTTTTGTGCTTCAGTGCACACAACTGTAGAACTGAACTGCATGTGGGAAGTGCTTGAGCGTACAAGCAGGCAGTGGTATTCTTACCATCTTGCATGTACTGAGTCTACTTATCAGAGCAGAAGGATAGTTTAAACTGCGGAAATCTAAAGGGGACAGAACAGTAGGATTATCCATTAAGTTTCAATCTGGCAAAAAAAGCTTTAATTATCTCTTTAACCCCTTTTCATCATTTAGGGAATAGGTTTAATTTTTGCTATTTTCCTTATTACATGCATAGGTTTACTGGCATACCATGGACTAAGGAATGCTTTTACTTGGTGGAACTTATCTTGGATGTGACTGTTATACTGTAGAGCTAACGCAATGGATTCTACAGCCCCTGAATCCTTGGAGCATCAATACACATCTTCAAGATTAAAAAAAAAGGAATCAAATGACAAAATGGTCCAGCGTTTACAAGGAATGTAAGTATCACAGGCTTCTGATATGTATTTTGCACAGTCTGTTCCACATCATAACAGTGCACTAGAGACATAGCATTACGCTGCAAGTGTTTTAAAAGTATTCTGAGTGATTTTATATATATAT
>WWET01000578.1:604799-617744 GCA_011038615.1 Limnodynastes dumerilii | reverse complement strand
ACACCGCTTAAAACTTTTGACCAATTAGAATAATTTCCATTTATCACAACTCTCTCTCCTATTCTCCAACCAGTTTTTGATCCAAGTACAAATGTTGCTACCTAGACCCAGTTCCCTTATTTTGTGGACCAATCTATTGTGTGGCACCGTATCAAAGGCTTTTGCAAAATCTAAGTAGACCACATCCACTGCACTACCCTGGTCTAAGTACGAACTAACTTTTTCATAGAAGCTAATTAGGTTAGTTTGGCATGACCTATTTTTCACAAATCCATGCTGATTCCCACTAATAATCTTATTGCTCATCAAGAAATCCTGTATATTATCCCTTAGAATACCTTCCAGCAGTTTCCCAACTATTGATGTCAGACTCACAGGTCTATAATTACCCGGTTGTGATCTTATTCCCTTTTTAAACAATGGCACTACATCTGCTATGCGCCAATCCCTTGGTACACAGCCTGCTGAAATTGAGTCTATGAAAATTAAAAACAATGGTCTAGCAATTTCTGAATGTAGCTCCATTAGAACCCTTGGATGTATGCCGTCAGGGCCAGGAGCTTTATTTATCTTAATTTTCTTCAACCGCCTAGTTCGAGTGTAGTTCCGGCTAGCGTATTTTTGGCACGTCCATTCGTACGTAGTTACTACGGTGTTAAAACCGCCCCGATTTACGTATCATAACATCTGCCGTGAACGTACAAACAGCCGAAATTACACTAGCAGCTAGCATAAAATCGCTGGCGTACGTAGGTCTGGATCTGGCCCTTTGTATGTAATATAAGGCAATGTAAAATCTAGGAACGAGCGCTGACCCCCATGTTTTTCTTTTGATTCTAAATCTTTGTTATGTTTTGCTTTTGGTTTTGGTCAAAAAACACCCCACAAATGTTTGGGTTGTGTTATTGGAATCCAACTTCTTAAATCAACAACATTTTAAAAAAGTGCTAAAAATTAGTAACTTGAACCTGTTTGTGTTGCTAAACTGTATTATTAATATCAGCAGTGTGTCTCTAATTATATATAATGATAAACAGCACTAAAATGGCAGCTGACATTGGGCTCTATTTATTAGTTTCATTTTTGTGGGATAATGCTCTTTTTCATGTGAAACTGGGCATTATCGCATGAAAATGAAGTTTTTCCTATTTCCAAACATGAACTGCCATGGAACTGCAGTTTCCATTGCGATCCATGTAAATATCGATGGTCTACGCCAGCCTGTTCTTTTCAGAGCATTGTTATATTTAATATATACCAGAGCGGAGTTTTATCTTAGGATGGCGTTATTGCAGTTATCCCAGCGATATTCCCATATTCCCCCCTTTCCCTCCCCCTAATAGCTATTATTTTGGGGGGGGGGGAGTGGGGGCATGTGTGGGGAGACCGATGAAATAAATAAATGTGTGTGAATAAAAAAAAATATTTTATTTATACCATTAAAAATAAATTTATAAATGATCAATAATAATATTAAAGAAATAAAGAAAAAAATTAAAACTTACCTGTCCGGGAGACGCGTCTGACTCAGAAGATTTGCACATGAGCAGTGTTTTTCATGCCGTAACATTTTTTCAAACTCCCACATTGGAGTCATGAATGAAAGGTCCTTCGATGACCATGTTTGAGGGATGCGTATTAGTAAATTCTGTGAACGAAGCTGCCAGACTCTTAGTGAAGATAAGTGAACCTGGTTCAGCTTCGTTCACAGGTAAATAGAGCCCATTGTCTTATATAGAATCCAAAACCCGATATTCGGATAAAAAATCTGAGATCCCAATGAAGAATAATGGTGTTTTGCCTCAATTTGCAATCCAAGTTTGACGGAAGTCCTGCCTTGGGTTGCCACAAACCCCTAAATTCACATCTGTCGGATTTCAGACACTTTGAACTGCTCATCTCTAGTAAAAAAAAAAAGTTGATATTGATTGCTTTTTGTTAAAAGCATTTGTTAAATATACCGAAACAACTTAAAAATGTGTTGTATTAGGTGCACTCTTTCAGCCAGTGCTGGTTGTTTGGATTTGACCTTTGAGTGTTGTGTTACAGTATGTTTCGCTGTCTGTTTTTGGGGCGCTCTAGCTGTTTTTTTTTCTTGATTCTGTGAATGTTAATTCATTGAGCATTATTGTGTTCTATAAATTACTTTTAGTATTAAAAAAAATAACATCAAAACTAATCACAAATTGGATTGGAAATAAATCTGACAAATGTTACAAATGGTCATTCATTTTAAACTGTAGTAAGTAGTGTATATGGACAAATTGTTCCTGGGGTCATTGGCTTATACTTGCGATGGGACTGCTTTTGCACCTTGAATTCCATTTTATTTGAATGATAATATCATTAACCATTTTAATGCAAGAAAAAAACATTTGAAATAAAACAGCCAGATTTTATGTAAATGGAAATTGAAAAAATAGAGAAATATAAAATTGTCTATAAAACTGCGTATGAAAATAGGTTAACAGTGCAGGGTTTGCCAATTGCAGAGGCCATTCCCCTTGCATGTGCGGATACAGAAACTGGCCCTAGCTTAAAACTTCTGCGCTATCCTCACTTAAAATGGGGACAGTTGGATAGTGCGGAGCACCAGAGGTGGGACTAGTGAGTTGTGGGCCCAGGTGCAAAATATATGCTTTGGCCCTGTTGACATCCCAGGTGACCCGGTGGGGAGTTTTGATGGTGCGGTGATGAGGGCTGTGGGCCCTTGTATCTGATTGGGCCCCGGTGCTGTTGCACCTGTTGCACCAATGGTAGATCCGCCTCTGCGGAGCGCACTTAGCACACCCTCACTGTACTATCTACATAACTCCCCCCTACCACTTAGTGGAGGGCTTTCTGCTTTCACATAATATGCCACCACATCCTGATTCTAGAGAATCCAGATCCGTCCCGGGAATGCAGCGCTTGCGTATTCGCAAATATGCACACCTTAACTCTCAGTCGTATCTTTTTTGTCTTTTTGTGGATTTTGCTAAAGTACTTTTGAAGTTTGATAACCCAGCCCATTCAGCCCAATTTAAATGCTTCCCCCACCCACTTTTCTTAACTTCCTACTTATGGAGTAGTGGCACACGCCTTCTTACAAATCTCATTAGGCACAGAGTTGAACTTTGCGTGTAACGGAGTTTCCAGCATAACATCTGGATGGCGCATAAGCAGTTCACAAAAAATGCCAAGGCACGCACATGCAAATATTTAGGCACATTATAAAGCGAGAGGTCCCTTGTTGGTACTTCAATAACCCCCTTAGATTTTGAGAATATTAGCTTTCTTGCATTCACAAATAATGTAATTTAACAAATGCTGAAGAAGTTATGAAGCTCACACTATTAACTGGCAGTAAGAGATTGAAGACATTTTATGGGGTTAGACCAAAAAGCATGATTACACACTAAGGACCTGATTCACAGTTAGGAATCTGTGCAGTTTTAGGTGCGTATATTTAGTAAGGGATATACTGCGCATGCGTAGTAACTTTTATACACAATCTACGTTGGACTTAGGAACGCAAATGCCATGATTCAACACTACTAACCTAAGGTTGCTAAGTTCGTAGTAACTTACGCAGGAAGGGGCGTGCCGCGAATAATTAACTCAGCAGATAAGAAGAGGAGGAGGAGGAGGAGGGAGGCATTTCAATGAGAAAAAGAAGGCGCGGTTATGCTAACATTCTAGCTGCGTATATTTAAGAACCTAACGCGTTCTTAAGTGTGAATCAGACCCTAAGCATCAATACTCACTGACGTAGACTTTCTGTGGCAGAAAAGCACGTGTGTTTCTGTGCATGTGTGACAGTGGTGGGCAACCAAACCAGAGCCATGTGGGAGATTCCACTGCTGGATGGAGGTCCCATAGATCATTTAACAGTGCACATATTTGTGGAGCATGTGGATATTGTACATGTCAAGCATAATATATATTGTCTAAACAGGAAATCTGCTTTATGTCGGACTAAGAACAAATGACAGCACTCACAAAGAGGTCTGATGCACTGGTTTACACACTTTTAATGCCCAGTTATAATCAAAGGATATTCTGTGGTAAGATTTTGTACACTATGTAGCCATGGCAATGAATTGTCTGGAAATGTGTGCTTGCTGAAACAAATGAATGTTTCCTTATTTTTACAGTTCAGTGCAATCCAGGCAAATAATTACTATCTATCTATCTATCTATCTATCTATCTATCTATCTATCTATCTATCTATCTATCCAGTATATACAGTATATATATAGACAGAAGCAACACAGGCAAATCACTAATGAGTACTTAGCTGTCTTGAGCACTGTCTGGTTATAATGCAAGTTTCACTGCCTTACAGCCTTGATTTTCTTTAAACACCCAAAGCATTTGGAGTGCTAATGAGCGCGCCCGGAATTATTATATATATATCATTTTTTTTTGTTATACTTTTGTAAAAGTATCTTCTGTAAGCAAACTTTTTTCCTGCTTTCATTGGAAATTCTGTCCACATTTACCTGTACCAATGGGGTGTTAAACCTATTTTTTGTTTAAATTTCACTTTGAGCTCACAATCCTTTCATTTATAAATAATCATGTACCTTCTACATTTCTTGAATATGCTCTGCAGGCAATAGATCAGCATCATTCCATTTTTTATGTTTATAATCTCATGTTTTACTCTATGACTGCCTTGCTGAGTACAATTTGAAAGCCAAGAAATGAAATGGCCATGAATCATTCCGTGTAGAAACATGACTATTAATGGCTTCTAACGCAGAAAAACAGGGGTCACAACTCAAGAGCACAAGACAGGCTTAATGGAATCTCTAAGATAGCCATTACTACCTGTCTAGCAATACTGGTCCGGATCCGACAGCTGAATTCTGCTCGCTAGATGTGGAATTCGCTGTCTGACCGGCAATATGCAAGCGCATCCCAGACGCTCTGTTACAGATCTCCATACGTACGGAACTTAGTTATGTACATCTGGAGATCTGTCCAACTGAGTGGTGCCTAAACTCTGTAAGGTGGTCAGAGGGAGCATTTAAATTTACAGTCAGGGTGGGATTAAGGGCTTCCGTGCGGATAAAGGGTCTTACAGGCCGCTGATTTGCATGTGTGACTACAGAACAAGGGATATAATGATACCACCTGTGGTGGGGAACCTCCAATCTGAGGACCCTATAAGCCCAAAAAATCATTTGGCTTGGCATTCCACAGGCAGGACTCTAGCGGGGGCTTGGTTTCCAGACAGACTCTTCAGAGTACCAGTGCACTAGGCCATAAAACTGCTTCCAGCTCTTTGGAGGTGAGGGCTGCATCATGTGGCAGGGTCCTGCACTCTCTGGATCCTGATCCACACCTGGGTTCCTGGTGGCAGCTGGGTCCCTGAAACTCTCCTTATTCCTGGGTCCTGATCAGGAAACTCTAATTGGGAAGCAGCCTTCATGTGGTAGCAGCAGGACATCCGGGCCACCACCACCATTTTATTGCAAAGATTGTAGAAACATAGAAAGTGAGCCACTTGGCCCATTCAGTCTGCCCAGTTGTTTATTTAAAACTATATTGACCCTAGACCCTATTTACCCTCAATTTAGTTTGAGATTTAGGATATCCTTATATTTATCCCAAGCATGTTTACACTGTTCTACTGTGTGAGTCTCAACCACCTGAGATGGAAGATTATTCCAATTATCTATCACCCTTTCAGTGAAGTCATTTACCCCCCTCACATTAGGGGGGTAATTCAATTTTTAACTAAATATAGAAGGTTAATTTTTAAGTTGATCATTTTGTATGGCCCACAAATGATAAATATCCAAATGGCCCTTGGTATAAAAAGTTTTCTTCACCTTCTGTATTATACAGTCAGTAATTAACACACCTATGCTCCAGCAATGAGATCTGGAAAACATGCACTGTTGAGGAGCCTTGAGGACCATGCTTGGGAACCCCTGACCTAGGGTACACCAATAACTCTTCTCCTTCTTCTTCTTCTTCTCCTTCTCCTTCTTCTCCTTCTTCTTCTTCTTCTTCTTCTTCTTCTTCTTCGTCCAATAATAATAATGTCCATTCGCACGAGAGAGGGGAGTGAACTCCCCATGTCACTCCCCTGTCTCGTGCGTAACAAGTGTGACACCGCCATTAGGCAGCCTTAAGTCACACTTGTGGATCAGCAGTCCGTCCGACCGCTGATCCGCTCATATGTGAGTGGTGACACTCACACTGTGCAATTAATATACTTCTTGCCACCCACCTTAGTGGGTAGAGGGGAAGCACAACCCCTTCGATCCTAAAATCCATTGTATGGAACTCAGTTAAAACTAATGAAACATCTGGAGGGTGCGTGTGTGCGTAAGTGGGCAATCGTTCTCATCTCTGGATTCGGCCCAATATTAATAACTAAACAAATACATAAAGATGTTCGGTTGGGAGGGGGCTGTCTAAAAAAAATAGTTAGGGGTTGTTCCCCAAATGTTCCTTCCCCTCCACATGCATGTCGCATGTGTCTTCTCACCGCAATAAAATGTAGACTGTTTGGCATTTACAGTGAGATTTATGCTTTGTCCACAGCCATCAACTGTTGTAATAGGGGAGAATTTGAAATTAAAGTGAAGAATATGTGTCCCTAATGGGACCATAGATAGTGCGATGCTGTATGACATGACACCATTACATACTGGCCTCTGCTAAGTTTATGGACAGATATTTGAAGAGTTCTAGAAACGGATGCTTTAATATATTCTTTGCATTTGGAATAAATTACTCAGCTTCCGCATCTACCCCTTTTATTAAGGAATATAGTATCCTATATATAGTATCTATCATATTATTTACTCTATCACTCTGATATTAAATCACATGTATCCTGACCATCAATTATCTTTAAGTCTTCTGTTTCGTATTAAAGGTATCAAAGTCTTCTGTATCTTATTAAAGGTAGAGATTAATTGAAATGGATTAGAACTTCTTAGATAATTTATATCAAAAGAAAATGCTTGATGGAAGTTTTCAGAAAGTTGTCTATAGTCCCTTTGGAGCTCTAAGATTAACAAACTGATGACCTTTTGCTTTCTTATCCTGAGCTCATCAGATAATTTTCTAGTCTAATATTAAAGGTTAAATATTAATTTGTCATCATGGACAGCGTCTTCTTTGAAAATTAATTATTTATCAAGGTTAGAGCTACAAATTTAAGTTGGTAATGTTGATTAGATCTATTATTGTTAGGTATCAAAACCGCAGAATTGCTGTAGAAAGCATAGGGTATAATAAAACATACTATTGTTTTAACATCTAATAGCAGTTAGTAGATAAATAAAAGTGGTGGGATAATATGATCTGGGTGAATATTTATTATCAATACTCGAGTCATACTTATATATTCTATTGTGACTCCTCTGGGGTCATCTACTGTTGCCTTGAAATGTGCTACCACCATTGTGTATAAGCTGGGCACAATGGACTTTGGCGTTTAGGTTTTTGCAATGTAAAGGCCATCAAACCAAATTTAGATAACTAAATGTCAAGAAATCTCAGAGCATATGTATAATTCAGCATAAGGCATTACTAGGACAAGCAGGCAAGACAGTGGGAACAGATAAGAGATGTACTGTATAGGAGAGAACCCTTCATGTGACAGCTAAAACTCTAGAGGGAGATGTTAATATGAGAAAAATAGGAATGATTGGGCCATCAGTTTGAGCAGATAAGACAGTAGCGGATAGTGGAAGTTACAAAGTAGGTTTAGACTTTACGGAGGCCTAGAGTAAGACTACTTTGTATGATGCCTAAAAATCAAATAATTCGGCAGAAAGATAACTATTTTTCTGTTAAATGGGGATGAAATGCCCCATTCAACCCTAAAATTGCTTCAAATATTAAAATTTACAACCTCCACACACCAGGTACATAAAGCCAGCATTAAAATATGCCCTAATGCATCCATGCCTTCCCATTGGAAGATGAAAATCTACCACCATTACTGTCATGTGACTTCACTTTGAGACATCATTTTATATACAGTTCCATTATTATTTGGTATAATACACACACAAATAAAAAGATAATGGGCCTGATCCAGAGTTGAGGGGTAATGTCGTACGTGTGCCTCCATTGCGGAGGCTAATGGACAAATTTTGGTATTCAACATCCCACATGCAGAAGAACAGTGAACTCGTGAACTCTCCCTGCTTCCCTACGTGTGGATGCTGGACCCTACTTTAAAACCTTGTGTGCTGAATACTGAATTGTAAGTAAGGGCTTAGCCAAGCCGAGGGTGAACTCTGCAATGAGGACTACATCCAGTGACTGTGCTCTATTGCGGAAGTATAGGTACTACACATGCGCAGAACCTATTCAGTGCTGTCCTAGGTTTTGTATATAACATACCAGTGGGAGTCGCCGCCGCGAATGGGGTCTTTTAGAAGTAGAGACAACCAAAAGCTCATTTTCGTCTGTCTCTTTTTCGATAAAACCGCCATGTTTAAATAAAAAATAGTTTTATAAGTATCAGCATACTTAACCATTAATTTTTCGGAAACACCGCCCTAGACCCACTACACTGACTGAAGAGGTGTGTAAGACTCTTTGGGGAGTTTTGGGTTAGGCAGCGGGGAAGGAAGGGTTTGGGTAGTTTGGGGTTAGGCTGCGGTGAAGGGAATCTTAGGGTTAGGCTGCAGGGAAGGGAATTTTAGGGTTAGGCTGTGTGGAAAGGAGGGTTAGGGTAATGGAAGGGGAGGGTTAGGGTAATGGAAGGGGAGGCTTAGGGTTAGGGTAATGGAAGGTGAGGGTTAGGGTAATGGAAGGGGAGGGTTAGGGTAATGGAAGGGGAAGGTTAGGGTAAGGGTTAGGGTAAGGGTTGGGTTTAAAATTATACTTACCAGTCGAAGCAGCTTATTCTTTTTGTGGGGAAAAATCTATAGATTTTTTCAGCTATATTGGAGCTTTCGAAAAAGGGCCGAAACAGTAAGCCTGCTCATATTCTTAATTTTGGATCCGGTCCAATGTCACAAATGGTCAGGCCTCCAATTATGGAATTTGAAAATTTCTGTTATAGCCTATAAAATGAGGGGAATATCTGACATTTTCTTGACCGGTGACTCAGGGCAATGTACACAAGCCACTTAATCTTAAATGTGTCAAATCGCTATTCATGTATCACATATGAGGAAAGCCAACTTGTCCTAACTCTGTTAGGTGTTTACAACTCACAGTTTGATACAAACGTATGGTCTGTTTTTAATATGAATGAATTTGGTACTGATTGAATGTTGGAGACACTTTGATAATACAGAATAGGAAATAATAATATTACACTAGGCGTTTTAGATCTTAGAAGATATATTCTTTTAACTATTCAGCAACCTTTATCCAGATTTGGCTTTACAAATCACTTTCAACAGTTTAAAGCGGTCTTCCTTACATCAGCCCACGCAGTTCAGTAATTAATTGCAAACAGGTGCACATTAGCTTCATAAATGGCTTGCATTCTGTATCAGTTTCGTTTGACATGACTGTGTGCCCGTAGTAATTTGTGTCACTGTGCGTAGTGAATCATAGATGTTTTACACATTTAGAATCAAGCATCTCCACTTAGTCATTCTGCCTTGTAAATGTCTATGACTTTTTGCATGTTCAATGCGTTGAATGAACTTTAATAATGCATCTGCTTCAATATTTCTAAAGATTATGGGGTAGTAAAATGAAATGCCTTTTCTCAAGTGCTTTCTAGTGAATCAAAGGAGATTAGGAAAATAAATCTATGAACTTAATCTATGAACTTAAAAAATTATGCTGCAGATATGACATCCTTAGCTATAGCTTTGAGGCTTTTATAAGTGTAAGGCTGCTTCAAGATGTCAATTCTGGTGCTGTGTACGATATCATTGACTTCTGATGCTTGTTTGAGGCTCTACTGGAAAGAAGCAAACGCAGATGGATCTTTAAGTGATAAAAGGAGATTTACATTGGACCCCAGGCTATTTCACTTCCAGACTTAAGAACAGTGGCCCAGATCCAGACCTATGTACGCTAGCTATTTTATACTAGCCGCTGATGTAAAAATCATCAATTAGAATTTACTGTGCATGCGCATGGCAGATGTTATGCCACTTAAATCGGAACGTACGTACCAAACTACGAACAAAGGGGCGGGTTCATGCATGTTACACCCGTACTTACGTTTAGTAGGCGGAGGGAGGCATTTAAATCGCACAGTGTGGTCCGAGTTAGGCCGTTACGTACGTGAATCCATTACGTACGTCTGTACTTACGCTTTGAAAAGTTAAGGTAGGGTTTAAGAAACGTAAAACAGCCAAAGTACGTACGAGCGAGAGGAGTGCCTAGGGGAGTGCATAGAACATACGCTAGCATAAATACGTTACGCGTTAAAATGTAACAAGCACTTTGGTCTGGATCTACCCCAATGGCCCATATCCAGACGTGCGAGGACTGCAGTTACACACCCGTAGTGGGGAGTGCACGCCGCCCTTACGTGTCCAGAAGTAAGTTCGCTACACTCCCCTCGGCACACCCCTTGCACGGACGTATTTTGTCAAGATACGCTTCCCAAACCCTACCTTAACTTTTTCCAACGTAACCGCAGTCATACGCACGCGTACGTATGGGCTGAACGAATTTACGCAGCTTAGCACGCCCATACTGTACACTTTAAATACCACCCCCGCCTATTTCACGTATTTCAGACGTATTTTCGAGTAACGTAAATTTGGCACGCCCACACGTAAGTATTTACGTGACACATACGTGAATGGCCCATACGTTCACAATTACGGTAGGTGAATGTGCGTATTTTCTATGATGCGCATGCGCAGTGCGTTCTAAACTGCGATTTTACGTCTCCGCGGCGTGTAAATTCGCTTCGAAGCGTTGTTCTGGATCAGGCCCTAGGTCTATAACCGTACGGCCATCATAAATGAAGGGTCAGCCCCTTCTGCATAAGTACTAACATATGTAACTTTGTTACAGTTCAGGACTTACGCAGTCGGAAAATCTTGCGTGCTCATGCACAGATGTTCCGACACGGGACTTACACAAATTACTTGTGTAAGTCCCCTGATGGCCGTGGGTCTGGATCTGGGACACTGTCAATCACTGGAGCTAAAAGTTCTCTGTTTATTCATGGTTATTGTAATCGTGTAGTATTTGTAGTTATGTTTTATAGTATACATTGTGTGCCGTCTGTTCACTCTGTATGTATGGAGCCGCAGTCTATTTATAGCACCTTAATAATTAAAGATCATTATTGTAGCAAAGGGTTAGACATAGAGATAGTGGCACAAGTACCATGGCGCAGGGGGAGTTTTACGAAGGCTTTTATGGGGTGCGGGGGAAAGGGGGGTTAGTGGTAACTGACCATTCTAAGCACACTGCAAGAGGGCAACGTTTTCCCTGCAAATAGGTTATATTCCAGCAATTGTACTGCACATATGTCAGACAAGGATCGGGAGTGCACTGCCCCCATCCAGATTCAGGCCCCATCTCCTTACTATGGGGCATTAGCCGGTCACCTTCTGCTACTGCATAGAGATTAAAGTTTTCTATGGTTGGATCCCTATCGCAGCTTATCTGCTCCCTCTCATGCAGACAGACTTCCAACATCTTGGATGTACTGTACCTTAAGTTTTCTCCCTCATGTGCAGAACAAATACAGAAGTGTAGATCAGTATGCTTGGAGAGGGAAGGTCTGTACTGCATATTGCACCAAGAAAGAAGCTATTTTCACCTGTTCCCAATAGAGACAGGCTGCGTCGGGCTGAGGTTAGGGTTAGGCCTGGAGAAGGGATGTTCAGTGTAAGGCTTCAAGAAGGGAGGGTTGGGGCTTAAGTGTAAGGTTAGGGCTAGGCTGCAGGACATGGAGGGTTAGGAGTAGTCAAGGATTAAGGGTATGGCTAGGATGGAAAGGCTTACCTGTCGGTGGATCACTCTTCACGACTCTGGAAGTCGTTGCACGTTTTGCTGTCCAAAATGTAGGCTGCCAGCAGTCGCCATTTACCTGTCGCACAATGGTCTGCCACAAAATAGACCATTGTACCGGCAAACCACAGCCAGCATTACTATATTAAGTTCTAATAATTTCACAAACAACCTACAAACACGATATTGTAGCTGCAGATGAAAAACAGAAAAATGTAACAAATGTCTCTAAAAGTTCCGTTCCTGAAAACATATTCACCATCCTGACCATAAATATATATCGCAGGATTATGATAGGAAAATAATTTTACTGCCAAGATCATCTCTTTAGAATAAAGTTACCAAGACAACCAGTCTTATATTTTTATTTTTGTAAACAATTACTGTTTTATTTGAATATTTTTTGCATGGATATGGCTGGCAGAACCTGCACGTATTGCATCTGATTCAGAGGCGCACGCGAATCGTCAGGTGTCCGGCATTCTGTATATCTGAGTGCAAAACATGGGCAGGTTGGATGCTCATGCAAATATAACACGTAGCATAGCCATGTGACCATATACAATGCACAAAGGCAGGGTAGCACACTGTAATGTATACTGGAAGTGGTGGTTATGATGGGCTGGATCCAGACTTAAGTAAGTGCTTGAAATTAGTTACTCCTGGGCTAAACCATGGTGATTGCAGGGGAGTCATATTTCATCTGTTGCAAACAGTATTAGAGTTGAGAGGTGATGTTTCCTATCTCAAGTCTAAATAACAGTGTGATAGTAAAGCTGGTCAGTATCTGTGTGCAGTAAGCAATTCAAAGATATATCCCTGCATGCAAAGAATACAATTAACTTGACTCCCCCTGAAATCAACATGGTTTAGCCCAGGAGTAACTAAGTTCAAGCACTTAACTAAGTCTGGATCCAGCCCTATGTGTCAGCAGATACATAAAAAGGAGGTGTAGGTCACAATATAGCTATATTGGGTTAAGCTCACCTGCCCAACGTCAAGGCACCTCCTGTAGGTGAGTGTGGGAAGACCCTGCT